>RJWT010010529.1:0-17296 GCA_004365215.1 Cuniculus paca
TTAGAATCAACAAATGATCACACGTGTTCACACAGCTGCTCGTGATGGCTGATGCCAAGAGAATCACCTTCCAACTACCAATACATACCAACATACTCATCACCAATTCAGCTACCAAGGAATCAAAGCGATTTATGAATTAAATTTAACAGAATTCCAACAATCTGTTAATTTCAACAGATGCAGTGTAAAATATTATTTTTTAAAATGTGCTTACATCATCATTAAGATAAGACATCAACACTTAAACACATTCTGTGGACAATAAATCATAGAAGTCTTTCTCGACTTATTTTTAAGGAGGTAAGCAAGTTATTTTTATGTCTGTCCCCTTAGAATGCAGGAATATTTCCCCTCGTTAAAAAACAGGGATGGAAATCCCAGCCTCTTCACTGTTCACAAATTATTGGCACCCACTGCCTCTAACTTCCTCCTGGAATTCACTTGTGGAAATCCCATTATGAGAACTGGCAAGGATGTGTCATTAACATTAGCAGCAGCCCTGGCAGGCATCTCCAAATCACAGATAACATTCAAAGTAACCACGATAGCCCATATATGAATCAAGGTAGTGATCAACTTGGGTAGGTTTACCACTTGGATTTAAAATATTTCAAGAATTAATGTGCCCACTATACTTCAAGAACTACAGTGATTCTCCAGGCTGGTAATAAGTTGAGAAGAATAGAATCCTGGATAAAAAGATCATATTCGATAGAAAACTCCTTGGCCTTACCACTTAATTTACTGAAGGTAAGAAGAAAATAAAGCAATCTGGTAAAGGCTGAGACTGAGTTTCTAAGCTATGTTGCTAAAGGATGGATGGCGCAGTCATCAAATAAGATGGAGAAGACAAGGGAGGCCTTGATTACTGTAGGCTGCCTACAGGGCCATCTGCCTTGGAGTGCTCCAAAGTCCTTGGGGAGATGCAGAGGACTGACAAGCCCAGTGCAAGGAAGTACACACTGTGCAGACTGATTCCCCTTTACATTCATAACTTGAAGTTGCCAACAGGTGGAAGCTATCGCCTTATACCTGTCTTTACCCCCACTTTCTTCCTTCCAGAGTTAAGCTATGATAAGAGCATATGCATTACACGGTGCAATCGAAAAGAGAAAATTTTAGGAGTAGAGATTGGGAGAGTAAACCCTGGTCAGTTCTCATAGGGCCTGTCCTGGGGGTTTGGGGTCACCTCAGGTGACGGCCAGGGTCAAATGGAAAGGAAGCCATGTGTCCTTTCCAGATTTTTCCCAGGCAACAAGGGATAGATGACAGAAACATCTCCTTTGTTGCTGTATATTTTCTCAACCATAATGAACCTTACTAGTTTCACTTACATCTCCTCACACAATGTACACACCCATAAATGCAGCACAGAGAGAAGGATACTGCTGAGGACATAGCCCCTCAAACGTCCTCTCCTGAAATACACTCATTTTACTTCTTACGAAGACACTCAGAAACTCATTTTACTTTTCCAAGTAGAAAATTATTCTTTAAAACCACATTTGTCTTTAGTACAATTACAAACAGGTAGTAAGAATACCGTTGAACTAACCTGTTATTTTGAGATAGACACTACACTCCAGATGATAGATAAATGATAGATAGATGACAGAGCATAGATAGATAGATAGATAGATAGATAGATAGATAGAGAATTTTTTTTGGTACAACTTTCACTAATTACATGTGTGCAGATACATTTCCTTCTTTAACATCAACTCTTTGGCACTGAAGAGCTTGGGTTTAAATTCTGATTCTTGAATTTCACAGAAATGCAACCTGGAGTAAAAACTTGATATTTTCCTACCTTAAATTCTGTTTCTATAAATTAAGAGCAATAAAATGGAAAATTTAGTTGAAATAATGCATGTAAATTGCCTAGTAGAGCACCTAATATGTGGATATGCTAAATAATTACCTTTCCTACCTTCAGTCTTTACAGGGCACTAAAAGGAGTAGTAAATAAGACAAAGAACCATTTTAAGTAAATTAGTCTTCGATGCTTTCCACTTGCCAATTACAATAATTCACAACAGTGAGTGATTAGGCA
This sequence comes from Cuniculus paca, assembly GCA_004365215.1. Taxonomy (NCBI): domain Eukaryota; kingdom Metazoa; phylum Chordata; class Mammalia; order Rodentia; family Cuniculidae; genus Cuniculus; species Cuniculus paca. Next base: position 2,057 of record RJWT010010529.1, read on the forward strand.
GAATAGGAGTAGAGCTACACGCACTTTTTTCCAACGAGCAGGAATTCTGGCATCAAACATACAATCCAAAGCATCCCGTAGATTTTCGCTCATGACGATGGTGCCATCAATAGCAAGTTTCAGCTCGGTCAGCGTGCTGCGGACAAGGCTTAGCACACTCTGCATTCTGTCTATCTCCTGCCTGAGGAAAATGTTCATTGGCTGGAGCGGCCCCATCTTCTGCAGCCTCTCTTTTACCTGCCACAGACACGTTCATTAAAAAGACACATGCGTTAAAAATTAGAAAGCTACTATGATTTTATGGAACTGGTGCTCTGGGGTTTCTGAACAAGCCTCAAGTTTTAGTCTCATAAATAATAAGGTTTTAGTCTTTTTGATGGTGAAGAAGGGGAGGGGAAATAAGAAAAAAATATCTCTTAGACAAACTGTTTAAATTTTCATACAGAAAAGAAAAAAAAGAAAAATGGGCAGTGATTCATTCAAAGAAAAAAGTGAAATGCACAACCACATCTATGCAGTCTTTCAAACTGCAAATGCACTTACAGAGAAATAGTCATCGACTGCCATTCTGAGTGCTTTTAAGCACGTGTATGGACACACACAAGCAAATATGTATTTGCACACACTCATTCTCCGGCCTGTCTCACAAAGCCATCCATCCGTCACCCATCCACTCATCCATCTCCATCATACACATATTCAGAACTTTTTATATGGCAGACATTGGGCTAGGTTGAGCTGCTTTGCCTTACAGTGGCACTGACAAATTCAGCAAAAGGAAGACAACTCTTCTAAACCTACTTAACATGTGTAGTTAGGTAATTGTTTGTCTATTTTTAGATAGTTTAATTTTTTCATAAATATTTCAACTTCTGGTAGATGTAAATGACCTCTTTCCTGATCCTGTAATAAAGAGTGCTTATAACGGATGATAATAGTATTGATTTTCTCCATGCAAAAGATCACAGATTCTTCCAGGGAAATTATTCCCTTGACAATAGGTCCTTGACTTCAGTCTATAGTACTAGCAGCAAAAGTCACCTGTTTAATAGAAAATAATAGGATACCAAGGAAATAAAAGTAGAAGGCTTTTTAAAATCGGTGGAAAAGGACTCTATACCAAAAAAAGCATCACGTGGTTTATCCACATTGAGTAAGCTGAAGGCCACCTGGAAAGCAGGCCACTTGTTTTCATTAATTTTTTAAAAATAGTATCAGGTTAAATATTTTCACAATACTCATTAAAATATCTAAAAATGAACTTTCACAATTATGTATCTGTTTAGAAGTTACTAACACATACCAACAATGTCAAATTTGAAAACTAGTGAAATGAAGAACCTACAGAGAGATAATGATACAAATCATCTAGGCCTCTGAAAATTAAGGCCAGAACTTTAAAATGTGCATTAAACTATGCCCTATCTATACAATATATATGTATTATGTTGAATACAAGTGTACCTATACTCAAGTGTTTTACTCCAAATATATTACTTTCCCTTCCACAAATGACATACAAAGCACCCCCACTAATGATTTTAAAACAGCAGTTTAAACCCATCAGCATAGATTTTTAACTTAATAATGAATATTAGTACTCTCATCGTAGTTCTTTATTTTCTATATTTTGAAGTGATTACACATTCATGCACTTTTTAAAACTTCTTCAGGAAGTTTGCTTTTAAATTTCTAATTTCTGAAAAAATTATTTTCCCCCTCCTTCCTTTTCTCCATTCCTCCACAACTAGACACCTCCAGAGCTGACACGTAGTCAGGATTTCATCCACTCACTTCAAATGGGCTGTAGTCCGGGGGCAGCTTCTCCAGCATGTCATCAGCCAGCCGGGCCACCACAGCCTCCCTGGTCTCATCTCCTCCTCCAGAGCTGTCCTTGGGCTGGATACCCAGGATGGTGTCCAGCACGTCCTTGGCTAGCTTGCTCTGGTAGGTGATGTCAGCATTGGGGTGCAGCCCAAATACCTCAGGGCTATCATAGGCAGGCAAGCTCTAAACAACAGACGCCCCAGGTAGGCACATCATAGGAAATTACAAGTTACTCTTCTATTAGGTATGCTTTTATTATATAAGCATTTTATTATAGAAGCATTTTCAGGTCTTGTGTCAGACTACAAACCTCAACAGCTTCTTCAGAAAATAATCAAAATTTGTTCTGAAAGTTCACACTGAGAAACATAAAATAAGAGTCATGGCTCACTGAGGTCTGTATCTCAAGCCAAACTTAATCAAAGATACTGTCATTATGTATATACAATACAGGAGATAGAAGAGGAGCTGGAGCTGGTATTTTGTTTTCTGATAACCTAGTTCAACCCTGTTTAAATAAATGTTGTGCAATTCATGGTTATTATGTTTATAAGACACCAGAAAATGAGAACTTTAGCAAGCATAGCCAAATAAGACCACAGGCAGAAGTTGTATTTTTCCAGGGAGACTAGGAAGAAAGAGAAATATTGACAGAGTAACAGGGACAGAGAGAAAAACAAAGAGATGGAGAGCCAGAGAAAATCCGAAGCAAAACAAATAGGAAACTACCTGGGCCATTAGAAAAAAGAAAATTTACTTCCCACTTGTCATACATTTCTATGCATAAGTCTTTCCTTTAACTTTATTATTGTCTTGTTCATGCCTTCCCTCACTTCTTTCCCTTATTTTATTCCTTTTTACGAAATGAGCTACCTAATGAGCTACCTCAATTTCATTGTGAAATGGGGCATATATTAAAAGTATACAGGTATCCCTGAATTTATATCTTCTCAGGCACTTTTCCTATTCACTGCTTATGATTTAAAAACACATGCAGTACAGAGGGATGAATATATTAGCTGATATGAATTAATGAAAGTGTAGAAGTGGTAATATATGATAAACTCATTACACTTATATAACAAAAAACCTTCACATAAACTGATAAATTGAGCCCTTTGGAGCTGTTGCGCCTTAGGCTGTTGACTCTAAGATTAATCTTAGATAGAGGCCAAAGAGACTGCTAAATCATGATCTAATGAATTCAAGGTAGAGAGAAAATAATGTGGTTACCTTGAAAGCAGACTTTCCTACTATGTATTCCTACGCATCCTGTCAAGATCTACCTTATTCCTTCTTAGCACCGTGCTCCTTAAGAACAGTTTTGCTCACCAGTGTCCCCTTGGCAATATTTGGATATGGTTGATTCTTAAAACTAAGCGGAAAGTGCTACCAGTGTCTAGGGGGTAGAGGTTAGGGAGGCTGATAGCCACACACACACATACACACGTGCACACGCACTCACCCACAAGAGTATCCCATGACAAAAGTCTGTCCATAGTGCCTAAGTTAAGAAACCCTCCCTTAAATGAAGCTCTTTTACAAAGCACTTTTCCCGGAAATTGTTTCTAAATGCTGCCCATTTGACCAGGCTTAAGGAACAGATATTGGAGGATTAGTCCAGTGGGTTGGAAAATTGATTCTAGAAGTTGCCTTTGCCCTGTGGCTATGGTAGCTAAATTCTCGTGGGCAAGGAGCCCTGGGTGACTTGTTGAATAAAATCCTTAGTGTACTCTACCCCATCTGTCCTCTCCCCAAAGAAATTTCCTTACCAATGCATTAAAAAAAGGAAGTAGGAAAGGAATCTATACAAAACACACATTTAAAACAAAGATAAACATTTGATTATCAAATGAATTTAAAAATATGAAGAATATATTCATAGCAGAGGCTTTTGTACATCTCTCCATTAAAATTTATTTTTAAACCAAGTACAGACAAGCTAAACAAATCTCAAAAAGGTCAAAAGGCTGCAGATATTTGTTCTACGCATAAACTCTGAAGTTGGCAAACCTGGATATATTGAAGATAGTTATCCACTGTGGTGCATTTTGGAATGTGGTATCCATGGTAAAAGCTGAAATCAGGTCCAAACATGTTCTCACTGAACCAAACCTTGGCGAATGTGTTCAACAACCTTTTGTCATAGTCATCAGTAACTCTACCTCCATACTGAATCTCGCCTATCATGTAGCGGACAGTGGTCCAGGAGACACCCTGGGAACATATACAGAACAGTTACATGGATCCGGCCACCGTTTTGCTCTTACTTGCCCTGCCATGCAACATCCACACTCCTATAATCGGCTGTGTCAATCAGTCAGTTGTTCTTCCTCAGAAATGCAAACAGAAAGTGCAGAAGGAGGACCAGGGATATAGCTCAGTGGCACAGCACCTGCCTGGCAAGTATAAGATCCTGAGTCCTGAGTTCAGTTCCCAATACCAAGAAAAAAAAGGGCAGAAGGAAAATTTAACAGGCAAACACAAAGAGCTACTCAAAGCTCATATTCATGATCTGATGTAGACGTTCTTTGTGAATTTATGTGTTTTCACACTTTGATATTAATATTAGAACTTTATTGAGAATACTGAGGCAGGTCTTTCAAAAAGTATACACTTCAAAAATGATCTTGATTCTCACATTTAGTTTGTAGGAATTTAAACAATACTCTCCACACTAATCTAAACCCTCCATCCCTGAGACAGGTCTTTTTGGGTTGTCCTATAGAGGCTGTCATCTTGCCTTTGAGAAATAAAATGATAGTCAAAACTTTTCCACTTTTGCCCTGAGATCAAGAGCAAGTGTGATCTAAGCTTCTGTGACCAAAAGATGACCCTGCAAGTCTATCAGATGCTCGTAATTCACCCCACCGCTGGACACTCAGGTGAGTCTGATCGCTCATCCCAGGGTTCCCAGGGATATCAGGCAGCAAACACAACGTACCTTCTTGATATCCATGTCATCTAAGTGGTTTTGGATGAACTGCACCGTGGCGTTGAAGTCTGCTTGATTAAATTCATAAGGGATATTCCACCCCAGGGGACCAAACTTGCGCCTCTCCTGGACCGTGGAGTGCAGGAAAGCCACGGCGTACAGCATGGGCTTCCACTGCGCTCCACCGCTCACCTCCAGCAGGTCCTGGCTCACGCCTGTGTGGTCAGTCGGGGGAAAGACCTTAGCATCTCTCAAATGTTTTTTATTTCCTACTTCCGTTACAAGTCATTCATTTCGCAAATGCCTGCTATAAAACTGCACTTATTCCCATGGTGCTTTTATTCTTTGATTTGATTGGTTTAAGTCTCTTTCCTATTATCTGATTGCAATATGTGAGAAGATAGGAACAGCTCCTTTGAAAAATGGGATACTACGGTAGCCATTGCTGATTTCTTGTTGGCCAACTCAAAGGCCTGTAATGCTCTTTTGTTTTATCTGGTTTTATATTACTTTTTTTGTTTAAGTTTATTGTCTATAAATGTATGAACAACCATTTTGAAGAAAGCAAGAGACACTAGGGTAATCATTGTTAATCTCCTGTTGTTGTTATGTTTTGAAAACTGGTACAGCTTGCAGTGTTCTGTTCTGAAATGCTATATTATGTTTGACTCTATTCTGTTTTCTTTTACTTTGTTTTGTTCTGTTTTGTTTTGTTTTGTTTTGTTCTATTCTCTTTAAAATAAAAAATAAAACTGCACTTATTTTGAATTATTTTTATGACATTCATTCAGCAATTATAGTTTTAAGATTTGGGTAGCCACGTATACAGACTGAAAGCTAGAATAAAAGCCCAAAGGACATACAAAACATGTAAGACAATTGCACTAAGTCAAGGCACACTTTTAGATACAGAGTCCACACTGGACTATAATACCTTTTCTGTCGCTCTCTTTTTTCCTGCAACCTATCGTTTATTTTGTAATATATATATATATATATAGAGAGAGAGAGAGTTTTTCATATAAGAGATACCCTGTAATATCTAAGCTTGTGTATACTGCAAATTGTATTAAAAACTCTAATATATGTATTATATATATATATATATATATATATACACACATACACTCGGGTACCCAAAGACCATCTCTCTTTGCAGAGCTCCAAAATGATTGGGAAGGGCCTTACATGGGTTAAATTCCTGCCTACTTAGCAATATAATGTAAAAAATAGTCAATGAAGATCATGGTAGTTAAACAAACATAACTACCATTATTCTAGCTAACACAGCTAATGTAATTATGCTAGTATTTGCAGCATATAGTTGGAACATATATTAATTAAAATTATACAGAAGCCAGGTATAACCCAAGTATTGCCCCAAATAATAATTATATTTATATATCATGTAATTACATATTATTTAATTTAATTATTTAATCAATAGCATTCCTGCACAAAAATAGCAAGCTCACTGAGAGAGAAATTAGGAAAACCATACCTTTCACAATAGTATGAAAAAAATGACATAGTTAGGAATCAGTCTAACAAAGTAATAAAACATCCTTACATTGAAAACTACAGTACTTTGAAAAAGGAGATTGAAGAGGATATCAGAAAATGGAAAGATATCCCTTGCTCTTGGGTAGAAAGAACCAACACAGTGAAAATGGCCACACTCCTAATGCAATCCTAAGCAAAATACCAATAGTATACCTCAGAGAATTAGAAAAATAATCTTAAAATTTATTTGGAACCAGAAGAGACCTAGAATAGCAAAATAAATAAAATAAAATAAAATAAAATAATTAAAAAATGCTGGACAACAAAGGCAAGGCATGGAGCATCACAATCCCTCACTTGAAATTATCTTATGAAGCTACTATGATAAAAACAGCACAGTACTGGTGAGAGAACAGACCTGAGGATCAAAGGAACAGATTAGAAGATACAGAAACAACTCCAAACACACTCGGCTTGATCCGTGACAGAGGAACCAAGCATGTTCACTGGAAGAAAGATAGCCTCTTCAATAATGATGTTGGAAAAACTGGCTTTCCACACGCCAAAGACTAAAACTCAACCTATGTCTCTCACTGTGCACTAAACTAAAATCAAAATAGATCAAAAATCTAAATATTAAAACAGAAACACTAAATCTGCTCAAAGAGAGAAGAGGTAGAACTCTTGAAGACATAGTTGTAGGCTGACTTTAAGAATGCTCTGATTGCATAAGAGACACTATCAAGAACAACTGGGATCTCATCTTATCAAAAGTGTTTTGCACAGCAAAAAAATCACCAAGAGTAAAGAGATAATCTGCAAAATGGAAAAAAATTTTGCCAGCTGTTCCTCAGACAAAGGACTAATATCCAGAATGCATAATGAGCTAAAAAAAAAATTGGATAACCCCACAAGTTTAAAGACCTAATCCGAAAATGGGCATCTGAAATGAATACACGCTTCTCAGATGAAGAAGTACAAATATTAAATAAAGTTAAAAAAGGTTCAACATCAAGAGATGCAAATTAAAACAATGTTGAGGTTCCATCTCACCCGAGAATGAATGGCTATTATTAAGAAATCGACTAATAACAAATGCTGGCAGAGCCATGGGGAAAAAAAAATCCTCCACTGTTGATGGGAGTGTGAACTGGTGCAACCACTATAGAAATTAATGTGGAGATTCCTCAAAAAACTAAAACCAGAAGTTCCATTTCACCCAGCTATTTGCCTTCTTGTTATCTCCCTGAAAGAATGAAAAGCATCATACCACAGCGATATATGCACAACCCATGTTTATGTGGGCACAGTCTGTAATAGCTAATTCTTGGAAACTACCCAAATGACCATCAACTGTCGAATAAATAAAGATGTGTTTTTATATAATAGAGTACTACTTAGTCATGAGCAAGGATTAACTTGAGATGTTTCTGGGTAAATGGATGCAGCTTGAGACCATACTCTTAAGTAAAATAAATCGGACACACGTGTAAATATATAATAAATATTGTGAAACAGGAAGAAAACGTTCAAATGGGAAGGGGAACTGCGGAGGGAACAGTGGAAAAGGAAGGAAGAGAAAAGGGAGAAAAGGGAAAAGAAAAAAGTGGAAACAAAGTTTTTGTATAAGGAGGGGAAGAGGAGATGAAGGGAGATGAGGAGAATGAGAAAAAAGAAGAATCAGTATCATGTGCAAGTACAAATTCCCTGTGATGAACGTGATCATTATGTATATCTAAAAGGTACCAATAAACTTAATTTTAAAAAAAGAAAAGAAAATACCTAAAAGCCAGGTGTAACCCAAATATGTGCCCCAAATAATAATTATGCATCATATAGTTATATATTATTTAACCTTTTATATTTTTCCCCAACATTATCTTGCACATCAGTAGAAATGTGACCATTTCTCAAGGTTTTGGTTTGGTTTTGGTTTTTTTGACGGCACCAGGGATCGAACTCATGACCTCACGCTTGCCAGGCAGGCGCTCAGGCCAGTGACCTAAATCCCTGGCATGACTGTTTTTCTATTTTGTCCCCACATTATCTTGCAAACTAGTAGAAATTTGACTCTGGTGAGCAACTGCCCTAAAAAAAATCTTATTGCAGATTTTCCAAATTGAAATATAGTAACTCTGTTGTTGTGTTTGTTGTTGTTAAATACATATTTTAATTACAATTTTTTCCAGTCCTCCAGGAGAGATTTTATTGTCTCATCTTACATAGGGGAAAACTGAAACTCAGGTTGCTGAATGACAACTACCCAAGAGAACAAAGCAATTGTCAAAAGGAAAAACTAGCATGGTGATTTTCAGCTCCAACTGCCAAGCTCTTTTGAGGACCATGAGTCAGGACAGATATCCTACAGTACAGTCTTGGCATCAGTCATGACTGACAGCTCATTCTGTTCTGCCCTGTTGCGCTTGCTAGATTTGTAACTTACCTGGTGTTAGGGCGTGTCACCCCCCCCAGGAAGTCAAGGCAGGCCATAATTTTAATTCAGACTTTCGTCTCAGAAGAGGAGACAATACTACTTTAGGTATGACGTGAACAGAGAAAGGTAGGTGTCCAGCTGGAGAATAGAATAGACTTCTACAAGCAATATTGGGAAAACGAGAAACCAGAATGTGGGAATTCATGAGCTGGATTCACCAGCACCACCACAGCATATTCTCCATGGAGGATGATAAAGGGGGCTCTCACCACTTGTCAGGCTAAATCATTTCTAATTCTGCTGTTATCATTTCTTCGAAAAAAAAAAATCCCACAGACTCAGAAATATTCCTTGACTCACCGCCATATGTTCTTTTCAGTCCTGCACGGAGGCCCTGAGGAGGCTCATTGGCAAATTTAATGGACATCTGAAGGAGTGTAATGGGAAAGTGCTTGTGAACCTCGGTGGTCATCCACAGACGGAAAGCATTGTGTACAGTCTCGGTTTCTGTAATTATGTCCATTAATTCATCCAGGAAATCAAGTCCTAGGTGGCAGTTTTGTAAAAGTGCCCATCCTCCCTAAGCCAACAACAATAAATGTAGATTAGACTATTTTATGTTTCACTCAGGGATTTCAATTACTACTTTCTTTAGAAATTAAGTAATTAAAATTTAATAGAGAAGCACATTAACTTTAAATTAACCTAGGTCAAATTTAAGGATAAAATGGAGTTTCATTGAGATGCACTGTGTTTTCATTGTTCCACATATTTGTCCCACACGACACTGTTTTGCCAGTGGTAGTGATGATCTATGGTTGAGGTCATGACAATAACTAAAATAATAACAACTAAAGTAAAACATAAAAAGACCTCAGAAACTTATATTAAAAGATTGCAAGTTTGAGTCTAGTCTGGGAAACTTAATGACTTAGTGAGATCTTGTCTCAGAAAAAAAAAATGTAACTAAATAAAAAGGGCAAGAGATGTAGCTCAGTACAAAGGCCCTGGGTTGAATTAATTAATTAAAACAGTGTAGCAGTACTTCCAACATTGGTCAGTTGAAAACATCCATTTAATTCACTTCTCTCCCCAAATTCCATTAAAATAATGAAGACCTTTTCTCCCAAAGGCATAAACTCCTAAGGACAGAGACAGAGTGAAAAAAATTAATAAAGATCAAGAAAGTTGAACCCAAAGCTGAAATTCAGGGAAAGCTGTGCTTTCACTTGATTTATATCATGTAATTTTCCAAATGCTCAGGAAGAGGTGGCAGGAGGCAGATACTTCTGTAAGTAGGCAAGCAGGGCTAAAGGTAGAAGATGAAGTCCAACCTCTGGTGGGTTCCTGCTTCCCCCAATAAAAGGTGGGAAGCTGATTTCTTTAGAGGCAAAAAAATACTGGGATTGGACCAGAAATCAACACAGTAAGAATACAGGTACCACAGGTGAAAGAAAGTTTCCCCTCTGAGTTTTGAAACCTATTAGAGTGCTTCCTTCTCCAGCTGAGTTCTCAGATTACTACTGGCAGGAATGTACTCTCTGGGAATCTGACCACTCCAAAACTAACAGCCTTAGAGAACAGTTAGATACATCTTTTGCAACAAGTTATTCTATGAATATAAGAAGAGATTTTGTGTAAAACAACTGGAGCCAACTTTGTGGTCATGCAATAACAATTTTCCCAGTACCTATTCTATGGAATATTTTTTAATAAAACCATCAAAATGCCCACACCACAATGCTGTGGTGTTTTCAGAACTAGACATTTGGTCTTACATTCGCCATGCTTTGCTGCAAGAGCTTCCGAGCATGGACATCCTGGCCCTGCCCCATGGACACGTAACCAGTTTCTATTTTTAATCTCTTCCCCAAGGCAATGATGGAGTCTGTGGGGTCAGAGCCCATAGACAGGAGGCAGATGAGTGGGGTCCGTGGGTCAGACTCCTCCCATGTCTTTTCCAAGTCCAGAATAACTCCTTCTGCATATTTTTCTCCCATAGAGTCCATGATGTACTTGCGGGCCTGCCAAAAACAGTGTAAAATTTAACAAAAATAGTTCATGCAACTCCCTCATATATGCAAATAGTATGGTTTCCAAAATTCACTTTTTCTGAATATCTCAAAGACCTTCATAATAATCCTGCCAGGAAATAGGGCAGGTAATTATTTTTCTGGTTTTCTTGTAGCTTGTTCATAATCTCATTCTACAGATGGAGAGCCTGTGTTACTTGTCAAGCACAAAATCATATAGTTAGAAGTTTAGATACCAAGTTGGGTGACTCTCTAGAGCCCATTTCAGTACACTGATTGCTTCTGGCTCTCCTTAACAAATAAAAACTTTTTCTTTGGAATACTTTAGTACTAATATATGTATTTAAATAATCAAATAACCAGCACAATAGGTACTTATTGACTAGATAATTATCAAATATCTACAATTGAATAACTTTATTAGACATTTACTGAATAAAATGATGAAATTTTAAAGTTTTAATCCATAATCTTTCTCATCATGGTTACCATCCCTCTCCATTTTGGGTTCATCTCTTTCTACTGTTAATTTTGTTTTGAATGAAATGCATACTCACAAGGTCATAGACTTTGTCAACTTTATGATCTACCACAAAAAATTTCAGTAACAACATAACCTTTTTTCAAACAAGGTCAAAAGAGAATTTTATTTTTCAAAAAATAGAATTCTGAATATGACCCTTAGTTTCTATTCACTCCCTCAAAAATAACTGGATTCACCAAAGATAATTTTCCTCCAATTCCAATGTCTTCTTCCACTCAAGTGAAAAAACCTTAGGGTTCTCTTCTCAGTGGTATTCCTCAAACTAATCTTTCTCACAAAGCAAGTCTAGCTATGGGTCCAACACAACAGTAATCTCTCCCAAGTTAGGTAAGTAGACAGCCTCCCTACACCCAGGTCTTGGCTAATTTTCTCTCATTGCTGAGACAAAATACCCAACACCCAAAATGAGGGAAGGAAAGGTTTATTTAGTTCACCATTTGTAGAGGTTTCAGTCTATAATCGGCTGGCTCCAAGGCAGGGTGGCATGGCACAGGGGCAACACTTCAAGGTAGCAGCCAGGAAAAGCAGCCAGAACAAAAAGGGGCAAGAGCAAGCCTCTTTTCCTCCTTTATATTGTACACAGGTCATCCCCCCACCCAGGAAAGTGTAGCACTCACAAAATCTCTGTGCTCTCCTCTTGCACAGGCTGAGGATATTGTACAAAGTTAGGATCCTGGCTCCCTGCTGAGTCTCTTAGTTAAATTTCTAAACTTCTCAAATTGACACAATGTGTCAACCATAACACCCCATATCTAGAAAAATACAAAAAACCTTCAAAGGGAGCTTCCCTTGAATCAAAGGGCTTTCAGACAGACCAGGACCCAAAGGGAGATGGTGCTGGCTAAACTATTATCTTTGACATAAAAGTATCCAGTCTATTTCAACCAGTAATACAGACTCTTTCCTCGTGTTTAGTATCTTGCTATTCATCCTTGAAATGACTGTCATAACCTAAATCTCCAAGCTTACAACTCGTGTAATGTCCCTCACTCATGTTTGTTCCCATTGCGGGTTAAATACAAGGTAGGGACCACTACAAAAGAAATCTCCTGGCTTGCCAACATCTCTGACGCCTTGGTAAAAGAGGGGAAATAGCTGCAACTGAGTCTAAACTGTTCAATGTGCAGAGAGGTTCTACTTCCTGATCTCTCCTGAATCTGTGGACACTCCGAAAACACACTTTATCATTCACAGGAGAAGTAAAGGGTTTTGTTTAATTGTTTAAATTTTTTTTTGAGACAAGTCTTGCTATGCTGGCCTTGAACTCAGTATATAGCCCAGGATGGCCTCGAACTCTTGGCGATTCTCCTGCCTCAGCCTCCTGAGTACTGGGGTTACAGGTATGTGCCACCATGCCCAGCTCCAAGGGTCTCATTTTAAAAGAATCTGCTGTGAAATACCCATATTACCCATAAGAACTTCAAAAATAAAAAAGATGAACACTTCTATTCCCTAAATTTATAGCGACTAATTCAAAAAAGGCTGGCACATTTTGCTGGGAATCCATCCCTCCATTGCCTTCTCAAGTTCCATTCCCTCCCATAATGTCTGATAGCAGCCTAAAAGGCATGTCGATTTGGTAGAGTGGATAGATTTTCTTGCCCTAGCAACTCTCTCTAGATGACTCTGGGGAAAGGTACCCCAGCTGGCTTCCCCATCCAAGAAACACTCATTGGGGCCCTTGGCAGGGCTAGCCCAGTGGCAATGAAAGGATACAGCAGTGCCAATTATTTTCATGCCTGTCAGTATTTTTTCTAGGTAGGCAAGATCCACTCTCAAAGTTCCCATCCTGGGTCTAGATGCCCGCACATTTCTCTGCAGCCTTCTGATAGGCATTTTAAAAGTTTTGCCTGACACGTTCTTTGGCTTTCTCCGAAGTCTACTCTATTTACACATGCAATCATTCCCCAAAGCACTGGGCTCTGTGAGCAGGATGGAGATGGACGGAAGGCTGGATGCTCAGGCATTCCACAGTTGCAGCTATTTCTCAGCCACAGGTAACTGCCAGCCTCGCATCACTTCCATGCTGGACCTCATCAAGATTCAAGGGCTTTCTCCTCCAGCACAGGGAGGAGCCCAGCATGCTCCTCACCACCCTGCAACTCAGCATTGACTCAGCATCAACACTAGCAGCCAAGCCATGAGGTGACATGCTAGAGCACATATAGGGCCACACGGTACATAATGTAGGCTTTCCTGTTCAAATAGTCTCTGCTGTAATGATTCACTTCTACCCTTAAACCACAAAAGCAGAGACAATGCCCCAGCCAACAGACATGGCCACGCTGCAATAAACTGCACAGTCTGGTTTGATCATCCCACAATGTATATACAGAATGAAACATCACATTTTATTCCATAAATATATATGAGTATTTGTCCGTTAAAATAAGATAAAACCTTAAAAACTTTATAGACACTGAAATTTGGATGCTATATAATTTTCACAGGTCACAAAATGTTATTCTTTATGATTTTTGAGATATTTAAAATATGGGCTGAGGAGGTGGCCGAGGGCTAGAGCTCTTGCCGTGCATGCACAAGACCCTGGATTCAATCTCCAGCACCACAAAAATATGAAAACTATTGTTACTTCACAAGTTGGACACAGGCAGTATATCCGTTTTTGCTGGTGAGCCCTGGCTTAACAACTGTGGAAACAGATGATGGGGAAGGCTATTTTGCTTATAATGAAAATTAAGACTAAATTTTGTGAATGAAATTCCTATTCTTAAAAAAAGGAAACATTCTCAGATCAGGTCACGGCCAGATTCCAATGAGCCCTAAGTCTAGGGTAGCAATGAATCCACAGTGCAAATTCATAAGAATACCCCACAATTCCTGATAGGCCTCCTACACAGCATACATGGATCTTAAACCACAGCATACATGTACAAGAAAGAGTAGATTCCTTTATCTTTTTTTACTTCAACTTTAGTCCAGCACCCTGAATTTTCTCAGTAATGGGTCAAAGGACCATAACCCCCTGCATTCCAGGGTCTTCCCATCACAAGAAATTCCCATGATATAACTGGTATGAAACTTTGACCACAACCTCTTTCCTCTATCCAAGGAAGAATGACAGGTCTTTGCCACAGAGTGGTAAACAAATAAACCTGCCTGTGGTAAACCTGCTCCTGTCTAGGGTTGGTCATACCCTGAGCAAGCAATTGCAAATAAACTTATTTTAAGAATTTGTACCCTAAAAGATGATGTGAAAGTACAAAAGCAATTAATCTTGCAGAAATATGTCAGAGAAGGCTTCTTTCTGAAAGGAGCACTTAAGCTGCTGCTCGGATGCTGAGTGGCATTTGCCTCAGAAAAGAAGATAGCTAGGCAGGTCAGAGTAGTGATCATGCCTTGCAAAAGACACGCATGCAGGGCTACTGGAGCAGAAAAGGGCATATCACTGACTAGGAAAGAAAAGATGTGTAGTATACCTCATGGAAGAGCTAATTCAGTGTGGTCAACCAGGCCTCTGCACAAACTGCCAATCCAATAAAAGTAACACCACATTGGCACCGATGGAGACGCAGTGCCCCATTCTTAACAGTCAAGCTGTTAAGATCATTTGAAAATCATTTTGTTCCAGTATATCTGGTCCTAATAAAGCAGACATAACCTTCAAGTAGGAGAAAAACTGAACTAACAAGCCTTCACACATCTACTGATCTCCCTTTGTGGAGTAGTTTCGAGATGCCAGGGGGTATGCAACATGAGATGCCTTCTGACCGTGCAGAATTCTTGCAAACAGCCTGCTGAATGCTCTGTGATGTGGACAGTCACGCTCAGAAAAAATGCACAGAAGCAGAAAGGCATAGCCTGCGGCCGCCTGTGAGAAATGAAGATTAACTACATCTAAGCTGCAGACCTTCTAGTGTGCTTTCCAAGACCTTGTCTGAGAAGAACTCACAAGAGGCCTCCAAAGTGAAAATAAAAATATCAGAGAACATATTGTATTTCT
>RJWT010010530.1:0-24130 GCA_004365215.1 Cuniculus paca
TCTTAACTATTTTTTAATGTACATATACATATGTTTTTTCTTTCAGCTTGTCACGTTAATGAAACAATATTACACGTGTGTAATATTGTTTACATGTGTGTCTTATTTTATTTATTTTAAAGAGGATACAACAAAGGGAAATAAAACAGAATAAAACCAATCAGAACAAACCAGAGTAAGTGATACAGGACTTCACACCTGTCTTGGTTACTTTTTTCTCGTTGAGACAAAATACCTGACACCCACAGTAAAGGAAGGAGAGGTTTATTTCTTACAGTTTTGGGGGTTTCAGTCCATACTTAGCTGGTTCCTAGGCAGGGTGGTATGGCTGAGGGGGCAGCCATTCATGGTGGGTGCAAGTGGCAAGAGCAAACTGCACAAAAAAGAGGAAAAATATGCTTCCTTTTTGACCTTACATTGTATGTTGGCTCCACCCCTGGGCGGGTGCAGAACTCACACTGCCAGTCCCTGCACTGGACAATGAATCAGTCACAATGCTTAGATTCAGTTGCTTCCATGCCTACATGAGGTTGGGGGGACACCTAGATACAAACCATAACAACAACATTACAAAATCAACAAGTTACCATAATGCCTTTTGTTGTCTTCAAAATAGCTGCAGATACTTTCTGACACAGTAAAAATCAAACAGAACAGAACAGAATAAAAACAGGAAAAAACAAAACAGTGGATACAGTAAAAGACTACAAAACAACACAACAGTAAATTCAAAATGGCTACCATATAGCTCTTACTATTATTGAAATAGCTGCTCATGCTCCCGGGTATAACATAATCAGTCAAAGCAGAAGAGAATAAAACCCAACCCAACAAAACACTAAACAATGCAGGACTTCAGAGCGAGACTATGGGGAATCGACAATGGCTACCACCCACAGGAGGAGGCCCCCCAGATGCCACGCTGTGTACCACTATCTTCTGAATAGATGATCAGACCTCTGGCCTTAGACCTGCAAGGTCAGTGAAACACCAAAGCATCACAGGCTTTCAGTTGCCTTTTACCTTAATAACTGACTCATCAGAGCCTGTGTTTCTCTGGATCTGCCAGTCGCTTGCAGGGGGGTGGGCGGTGGTTGACACTTTTGTTTGTCAGCCCATGAGCCTGAAGGAGCTGGGATCTAACTGTCTCCCTGCCAGCCGGAGTCCACAGGGAGAGGCTTGGCTCTGGAGGTCCCAGTTCCGCAGTGCTCCACACAAGGGGCTGTTTCCAGCGGGACAAGTCTAGTTCTGCCTTCCCAAAGTCCATGCCGTTGCTGAATCTCAGGGAGAGGTTTGGCTCTGGATGTCCTGGTCCCGCAGTGGCCAGTGCATGGCACTGTTTCCAGCAGGACGGTTCTAGTTCACCCTCCCCAAAGTCCATGCTGATGCTGACTCACGGGGAGAGGCTTGGCTTTGGATGTCCTGGTCCCACAGAAGCCCGAGCATGGTGCTGTTTCCAGCAGGATGGTTCTAGTTCTCCGTGTGTCTTATTTATTTTACCAATGAGTGTGTTCTCAAGTTGCATCCATTTACTAGTGTCTCTAAAAGTGTCTAGTTTATCTTTCTTTATGAATGAGTAGTACTCCATTGTATAAAAATACCACATATTTTTATCCATTCCTCAGTTGATGGGCATTTAGGTTATTTCCAAGATCTGACTATTATAAAGTGTGCTGCTATAAACATGGGTGCACATATATCACTATGGTATAATGTTTTTAATTTTTTTGGGAAGATATCCAGAAGGGGAATAGCTGGGTTGAATGGGACCTCCAATCCTAGTTTTTCAAGCAATCTCCACACTGATTTCCGCAGTGGTTGCACCAGTCTGCATTCCCACCAACAGTGGAGAAGGGTTCCTTTTTCACTACACCCCTTCCAGCATTTTTTATTGGTTGATTTCTGGATAATAGCCATTCTTTCTGGGCTCAGTGTTGTTTTAATGTGCATCTAAGAGAGGTTTATTTAGCTCACAGTTCTGCAGGTCCAAGAGCATGGCACCACTGTTTCTTTTGTTTTTGTCCTTTTGAGACTGGGTCTCACTATACAATTTGGGCTGGTCTTGAGCTCACTTTGAAGCCCAAGCTGGTCTCGAATTTGCAATAGTCCTCCTGCCTCAGCCTCCTGAGTGCTGGGATTACAGATGTGAGCCACTATGCCCAGTTTGGCACCAGTGTTTTCTTAGCTTCTGGTGAGGGCTACATTCTGTGTCATATCACAGTAGAGAAGCAGGTGCATGTGGAAGGAATATGTGTTAGATAGAGGCTGACGGAATGCACCAGGCTAGCTTTGTAGCAGTTCACTCTCTTAGTAACTAATCTGGTACCAGGATACTTAACTCTCCAGTGAGTCTTAACTCATTTCCTTGAGAAAAGTGTTAAACCCTCTTAAAGGCTAGAACATGTCTAACACTGTTCTGTTGGGACTGAGCTGAGTTTTGGTGGAGACAAACCACGGCAGGCCTCAATGTATGAATTTGAGGGGGAAGTGATGCAAATGAGGTGCTAGCACATGGCTTCCCAGGAACAGGGGTCCCAGAGCAATTGAAGCTTGGATTAAGGCTCCATGCCAGCATGCGAGCCACATACATTTCTCTAGAGCAGAAGCTCATTTCTTGGAAATACCCCAATGAGCCTGGCAGGGGAACTAATCAACTCTTGACTCCCCAAAGCCTGAGGTTTCTCTATGCCAGTAAGTGACTTTTTGCCTTCTTTTATACAATCAGGCAGGTGACTGTATCTGCACTGCAATGGACCCCCAGGTAGCTTATTTCATCTGGGGAATTTGAGACTAATTGACAAGTTCTTTGCTTAGCAACCTTCCCCTCTTGGGTGTCTCTGCAGTTGCACAGGGTTTTGTTATGAGGCATTTTGAGAACACGTTTTTTGTTACTTACTGCCCAAGAGAAGATGGTGTGCCCAGACTCACATTATTGCTCTCTTTTTCTGCAAGGCCCTTTAGTACTTAAGAAAATGCAAAGCCTATTATGAAAAAGTTAATTAGGAAGCAGTAAAGACAGTTTTGAGCAAAACCTCAGAGCCACTTTGTTCCTGCAAGTTGCTTTGTGGTCCCCAGGCTGGACCCTGGGAGCTGTGCTCTGTAGGAATTGCAGCGTCTCCTGTTGGTGTCAGAGGCAGAGATGGAGGTCGTGCTCAGAAGCAAGGCTGCACATGTCAGGTCGCAGCTCATTGGTCTTAAACTCTCAGTGCCTTGTTGCTCTGTATCAGTGTAAGGTTAGGATGGATACCAGTTGTGGAGATCAACCTCGACTTGCTTGGGAAAGTGCGTGCATCAGAATTAAGAGTCAATAAATGTCAGCTACTATTACTATGTTTATTTGTATTCTGCTTTTAAACATCATGTGGTAATAATTCTTTTCTTTATGTCCCTGGTCATTCTGTTGAACTGCTGCATAATATTCTATCACTTTTTAATTGCTATTCGTTGGATTATTTAGGGAAAAAATGAGAAATGCTGCATGTAAAGTGCTGAGCTTGTGGTTTGGTGCACATCAGAATATTGGCTGATGTTATTTTTTTAAAATCTGCTTATGTTTTTTGTTTTTCCAAATGAGTTGCTGGTTGTGGGATCAGAGGGTCATAGGTTATGCGGTACTTGCAGGCTTGCTGTAATAGCCATTTGGTGTTCTGGGTTAATGTGTTGCTAGCAGTGTGAGGCCTGCCAGTTTCCTGATACTTTACCACCATTAGCTGCTAATGTAATGATGTATTTTTGCTACTTTAAAAACTGGAAAAAATAATTTCTTGCAGTTGGGGGGCAGTGCATTGCCCTATGCAGTAACTTTTCTTCATGCTTTTGCTTACCTTTTATACCTTCCATGTGAACTTATGTTTCTGTCCTTAACTTTCAGTGCCTTCTGTGCTGGGTATCCCCTTTGACTTGGAAAGGTGAGGGATGGACTGATGTGACTGTTCTCTGTTGCTGGTAGAGTGTGGGGCCTGGTGTGTAGTTGAAAGTAGAATGGCAGTCCCTTCTGCTGGCCTCTCACAAGAGCTGGCTGAAGCAGTTTTTTTTCTGTTCCACATCCTCATCTGTTCTGCTTAAAATCTGAGGGTCCCCAAGAGCCTGTGTCCCTTCCAGGCTCACTTCCCTGTCTGAAGTTACCCACACAGCCAGCGGCTTGCTTCCGTTTGCAGGCTCTTCTTTTGTAGACCTTACCACCAGTGCCTGACAAACCCTAAGCCAAACTTCTGAAATGTGATGGGTTTGTTTAGAAACAGTGGGTAGGAGGAGAATGGTGTTAGATCTCATATCCCCCCCTTTCAAATCAAATGTACCCTTGTTATTTCATTTCCATATGTAAAAACATGCAGAGATTACCAAGGGCCAAGAACTTTGACATGGTAGTCTCTTGTCATTCCCTCAATAGTCCCCTGAGGTGTAGGTAGCCATTCTCTCTTTTCTTGTGTAAGAAAACTGAGGCTCTGTAAGGTTGAATAAGTTGCCCAAGGCCTCCCAGCTAGTGTATTGTTCAAAAAATATTAACCAGGCACTTGCTTTGTGCCATATATGGTTCCTAGATATGGTGAATCTGGCAGTGAACCCAGGTTTTCTACTTGCAAAGCCTACACTTCCAACAATTTCGGATCCCCCAAGGAGATGCATTCTGCCATGTCATCCACCAGGGTAAGCAACCTTGCAGTGAGTGCATATTCATAACCAAGTGCCTTAAAGTTACTATTTTTAATGAAGCAATTAATTCTCAAGGACATTAGGTTTACTGAATGGGTGTTCCAAACAGGTTTTATTATTTTCAGGAGTACTTATGCTCTAAGGGTTACTAGGGTTGGAGGGGAGAAAAATATAATTGGGTCTTCCTTCCTAGTTCAGGCTGTCCCTGAGGTCACTGGCTGGCCTCAAACTCTCAGTGATCCTCCTGCTTCTACCTCCCAAGTGCTGGGCCTCCTAAATTTTTAGCCAGGACAGATTCCTGTTAGTGAAAGACAGACTAACAAGAAGAAAACCCAGCAGTTTTACTAAGCTTGCAGTGTGCATTACTGGGAAAAAAAGTCACTCAAAGTAATTCTCTCAAATCAGTGGATTGAGAGCCTTGCTTAATAGTGTTTTAACAAAGCATTATCAGTTTTAGAGGAGTGACAAGACAAAGGAGCAAGCTTCAGGCTCTTGAGTGTGAGAACATCATAGGGAGGTAGTAAAACTGCTCCCAGATCTCTCTGACCCAGAGCTTTCTCCTGCGAAGGGCAGAATTTATATCTAGCTTGAGGCAGGGATGCCAAAAGAGGTAGAAAGATCTTTTGTGTTCATGCACCACTGTCCTGCCATCTGGCAAAGCAGAGATGCACAGTGTTTTCAACCATCCTAAATATTTTAAGGCCATGAAGTATTTAGGTTTCTTTCAGCGCCATGAAAAGAAGGGGTAGCTTCTTATCCAGACTAATTATTCTTTGCACGTTGCTGCTCCTTGGGCTCCCAGTTCACCTCCTTCTGCTAACCCCAGAGGTGATCCCTGTAACAACCAAGCCGTTTCCATTAGTGTAGCCCTGTGGTGGATGACCTAGGATCTGGCCTGTGCTTTTTCTCTACTCATCAGCACCTTTCTGCCCTTCACACATGAGTTCATAGGTCTTTGTTTTTTTTATAGATGGTTTAGGAAATTTCACCCTACTTACGGTATCATTTTTATATCTATGTAAAATAATAAGTGGTGGTTAATATTAAAATACTTCAGATTCCTTTTCTTTTTTCCCCGTCTTCCATTTCAAATACCTTTTTCTGTCTTTTATAAGAACAAAATAATTTTAGTGGGTAAATAGAAAAGTAGTCTGTCTAATATGCTGGACTTGAAGCAGAAAAAAGTTAAACATTTTTGAAATGAAACTAAACATATTAAGACGTAGTTGTTAAACTGTAATGCCTTTAAAATACCTAGTCCTTTTCAGACCATCTTGGATTTGGTAGGAAGTAACTCTCTACTTCATCATCATATGCTGTTTAAACTAATTTTTATTTATTTTATTTTTTGCATTTTTTTGAGATAAGATCTCACTGTGTAGTTCAGGCTGACCTTGAATTCATGGCAGACCTTTTGCCTCAGCCTCCTGAGTGCTGGAATTACAGGTGTATGCTGCCACATCTGTCTTTAACTTTCTATAAACCCTGAATTTTATAATGATGAAAATTTTATTTTCAGTTTCTCAGTTTAATTTAACATAGCATTATTTTAAACTTAATTTGTGGACCAATATTTTGAAGTTTTGGATTACATAGATCTGTTGGTCCCCATCTGGGGGTCAAGGAAGGTACATATGGGAGTTGTGGGTAAAAGAGAAAAACATTGTGAACCATTATAATGAAAGTAGGTGCTGGCCAAGAGCAGCGATATCTTTTTAGAGTAGCAAATGTCTGCTTTTAGCTGTGATATTTTAGCTCTGTGACCAGCAGCTTTAATAACAAGTAGAGTCACTAATAGTCAGTACTAATAGATGTGGTTCTCAATTGAGGTAATAATGGTGATCACGAATCAGACTCATTAGATGGTGAGGTTGTAGCCATCATGCTTGATGCTTCTCTGAAGTTTTCTCTGGCTTCATACCAACCCACAGGAGCAGGAATCACTGGCCTGTTGTAAAGATGGGGAAATCACTGAAGCAGAGGCTAAATTCAGTGCTCAAGGTCATGCAGGCCAACTTCTGCCTCCGAAATCCATCCCTACTCTCTCCTTTTTCCCTGGATATGGGTGGGATCCAGCAGTTTTTTCCTTTGTATAGGCAGCCTGGGAACCTGATTACTGCTGGCAGTGCTGCCAGTACCTTTGAAATGTGCTTTTCGAGGAGAGATGTTGGGCAGCTGGCTCTTAGATCTGCTCCCAGTGATACAGGGGGATATTTTCCCCTTGGGGCTGTGCACATTGCCCTTTCCTGCTCTGACTTTGCTTGTCACTCCAGACGGTGTGCCTGGGAAGGATGGATGCTAACCAAGCAGGTTCTGGTATGTATGTATGTCCTTGGCCACAGAGTATCAGCACACCTCAGAGTGTCACTGCTGGGTCCCAGCAGAAGCCTAGAGGTCAGAGAAGGTGAGAGCCTCTTGATAGCCTCCAGAGCACCTGCAGAGAGGCTACTGCAAGACTCTTGCAGGCCCTGCACTGGGGGTGCTCACACATTGCCAGAGGGAGATACCGAGGTGTCAGGTGTCCCTCAGAGCTCTGCAGGATGATTTGGGAGCATGAGTGCTGCCTCGGGCTACCTGACACATATGTACCCAGTTGCTTTTAGATGTTAAGGAGACTTGAGCCTTCACCCTTCTCCCTCAACTCCTCCATTTCCATAGGAAGGCTCGGCTCTGGGTTTAAGGGAATTGCCTGTGGCCACACAATGTGAATGTGGGGAACATGGGGAGGGGAATGCACCTAGGATTTTCATGGGAGTGTTTTTCTTGATAAAGAAAAAAGGAGAGCATTTTCTTCCATTTTATCCATGTACCTCCCCTTCCCCCTTAATTAGATCTTTTTCTTCCATTCAGAAAATATACCTACTGCTCACCCTATGATAGTCACTGTGCTAGTCTTTGCTTGCACATTAGGGAACAAGAGGCCAAAGTTGTCCTCAGAAGTTGCCAGACCAGTGAGGGCCCAAATAGCAGCCAAGTTAACAGGCACATGAACTCATCCTTGCACATGGCAGCAAGTGCTAGAAAGGCCAAGTGTGGAGCCTGCTGTGGAGGCTTGTCAAGTAAGGGCTCTCTTTAGTGACAGTGGAGCTGAGGCTGCAGGATGAGGCAGTTTAGCCCCTTGTGGTGGGTGGTGACGGAAGTGTGCTGGGCAGAGGTGAAGGGAGAGCTGGGTAGGAGGGTGCCAGAGAGAGTGATTCATTCAGAATTTATTCCATGTGCCGGGGAAGCTAGAGGAGGGTTTGAGCAGGTTGATAGGACTGTCTTACTGTCCCCTGCAAAGAGCCAATTCTAAAACCCGTGTGTGACTTAAAGCACACTAAACTGCATGTTCCTTCCTTGTGTCTTCTGATGGCTTTCCCTTGTACACAAAGTCCTTAACGGCCTTCCTGGTGCCTCACTGGGGGTGAGCCCTGAGTTTGACATCCATATTCTCCCAATTTTGACGGTTTCATTGGTGCCATGACACCTGTGATTCACAGATGAGCCCTGTGCTACAACAGCAAAGTTCCTAGGTGGTCTGGAGCCTGCACAGGCATTCTGATTTTGTCCAGCACTTGCACTTCTGACTAGATTTCTCTTTCTTTTAACTAGAGACATTTGGGTCCCTGATTCTTATTTGCAAACTGAGGATGCTTAACTGGCTTCTCAGGGCTATTCTAAAGATTCAGTGCACTAACGTGTTTATGTGAAGGCCCAAAACTTGTGTTAAGCCAGGCATCCTTTGCTGTTGGAGCCTTAGGAGCTATGTAAAGCTTTCACAGCTGGTGAGAGTTGTGTCTGAGAGTCAGACCATTGCCCAGGAAGGCTTGGGACAGTATGAAAGGGAATCAGTGCACAGTGTCATCTTGCCTGAAACGTGTCAGGAGGTGGTATCATCCCAAGGAAGAGGCTCTTTTTGTATTTACTTCTGGGATTCTCTTTGAGAATTTGGGTGGGGGCGCTGTTGGGGGTTGATCAAATCTATCCTAAGATTTATTCCTGTTTCTGTGGCAAGTTCAGATTTTCCTTCAAAGTGTGCCTGGAAAAGAGTAAGATTTGAATGTATATTCTTTTATTTTGCCTACTGTAAACCAGGCTTTTTTACTGCTTAATTTTCACAGCATCTCTGAATGTAAGCCTAGTTTCGTAGTTGAGGAAGCTGAGACTTGGAGTGCCTCTGGTGAGGGCTGTGCTACTAGGATGTGGTGAAGCCAGGATTCATATCCCTGCTTCTCCTAGCTGTTTCTGGAAACCCAAAAGCTTTTGGATTCCTCTGCTATCACAGGAAAGCATTCTGGTTCACTAGAATATTTTAAAGACTGAACGTTTATGTGTTGAAAATTCTAATTCCTAGGTGATGATGTTGGGAGGTGAGATCTTTGGAAGGTGATTAGGTTGTGAGAGGGAAGCCACTCTGAAAGATGCCCTTGTAAATGAGACCCCTAGGTGCTCATTAGCCCCTTCTGACATGTGAGGACATAGCGAGATGTGAGCCAGAGGTGAGCCAGAAAGTTGGCCCTTCGTGGACTGCAGGTCTTCTATCATTTGATCTGGGGCTTCAGCCTCCAGCACAGTGAGACCTAAATGCTCGCTGTTTCTGCGTCACCCAGCCTGTGGCACTTCTAATAGTATCCAGATAGACTGAGCCCTGCTCATGGAGGCCTCCCTTCCCTAACCACCATCTGAAAGAGTGCATATCTCACCTTCATCATATCACACCACACCACACCACACCACACCACACCACACCACACCACACCACACCACCTTGTTTTCTTGTAGCTGCTGACTTTAGGATTCAGCTCCCTCTCGTGACCTGAATATGCTTTTTTGTGTGTTTTCTATGTCCCCTGCTGGAGGACAGGAGCTAGGTCTGTTCAGTGCTGCATCCCTGGTGCCCTGAATTCTGCTTGCTGTGTGGTTGTTGCTCAGTAAACATTTGTGTGGAAGGAAGGAGGGAGGAAAGGGACTACTGATTATAGTTCTAAAGAGGATGAAAAATGAAAGAAATGTCCAGTAGAGATGGGTGGAAACCAGGTCCCCGAGTGCAGCTTGTACGATCGTCACCGCCTCTAGCAGGTGTGTTCATGTGAGTTGCTTGAGGCAGTGAGCAAGCGAGCGAATCTTCACCTCCCTTTGTGTCAGAGTTGGGGAAGGTGGCTGCAGGGGCAGGCGCCTTCGCTTCTTGGTTTTGATACTGGCTCTGATGGGATAGTAGTAGATCTCTTCTTACTCTTTTTTTTTTTTCCTTTTTTTTATTGGTATATGTTTGTGACACATAATACATTCATCATGGGGAATATGTTGCATCTATTTTTTATATTTTGTTCTTAAATTATTTATACTTTGGGTTTCTCATATAAGACGAACCATGTGGTATTTAACTTTGCATCTGTTTATCTACTAATGACTCAAATTTATCTTTTATGGCTGAGTGATACTCCATTGTGTATGTATACCGCATTTATTTTCTCTCTCTTTCTTCCTTTCCTTTTCCTTTTCCTTTTCCTTTTCCTTTCCTTTCTATTTAATTTAATTTAATTTAATTTAATTTAATTTAATTTAATTCATTCCTTCCTTCCTTCCTTCCTTCCTTCCTTCCTTCCTTCCTTCCTTCCTTCCCAGGGATCAAACTCATGACCTTGCACTTGCCAGGCAGGTGCTTGTGCCACTGAGCTAAACCCTGGCCCCGTATACCACATTTTCTTCAACAGTGGGTCTCTTGATGGCTACACACCTTCATTTTCCCAACCGTGAAGGAAGGGGAGGAGGCTATGTTCAGGGATCCTTCAGTTCTAACCATCTGTCCTGGAAAAATAGCTGTGATGCCACATTCTTATTTCTGGGGATTATTAAAGAGCCACATTGTTGGAGTCTGGGTGTTCGTAATGACAGATCTGATCCTGTTAGTTACTTTGAGGTTGAGGAGAGGTGTCGTATTTTCCTCTTGCTTACTGTCTCCTTTGCAAATGTAGTGATAATTCAGTTACACTCAATGACCTTTGGGTGGTATTAATAAACATCTTAGCTCTTGTATTTGGCCTGTAACTGTTTATTCCTAGATCAGCTGTTGGCTGATACACAGCTGGGTTGGAAAGGGGAATAAACACCCTTCTTTGTGAAAGGTCAGTGTCACCTTCGGATTTTAATTCTAAGTGGCTAACAGTCCTTGAATAGTCACAGCCAACCTTGTCATTGGGGCCACTGCAAGACACGTGTGTAGATCTTTTTTGGACTGAAACTATGGCATGACCTTCAAGAGCTGTGTGACCTGGGCAAATGCCTTAATTTCTCTAAAGTCAGCTTCCAAGTCGATATACATGCGGGTAATGTGTTTGCAGGATTCTCAAGGGCATAGGAAGTGTCTAAGACAGAGTGGGATATAGTGTATCTGAGAACTTCAGTGGAGGCCTGTAGATAGTTTCTGAAACTTCAGAAGTCTCTTGCAATTGTGTTCAAAATTGTGATTGTGTATTTTTGAATATAGGTGGATTCTTCTGGGCACAAAATCCATTCTTTCCTTGCTTACCTTCAGAGGGTTGCAGACTTTGGATAAAAGAAAAACAACCACCAGCAGTGTTCAGCCTGTGGCAATCACACATGGTGTCTGTGGCAGTCCTCACATTCACGGTGTTGTCGCTGTCTGCCTACTGTGCTTCAGTCTGGCTAGCCTGGGAGTGTTCTAACCCTACTACTCCTCTGTGTACTAGCAGTGGGTGAGCAAGTTCTACCGGGCCTCAGTGTTCTTATCTGGAAAATGGGGCTAAGAGTACCCATCTAACAGGGTTATGAAGATTTAATGAATTAATATATGAGAAAGTGCTCAGAAGCAACTATAAATTAGAACTTGATAAGAAAATTGGGAAAATCAGTAGAATACTAGTATGTTAAATTATTATCAACATCTTCAAAGAGTACATTGTTGGCCAATCATCCTGAAAACAATATTTGGACCTTGTTGAGCTTGCAGTGAGTAGACCCAGTTTCCTGTTTTGCTGAAATCATCCCTATTGCAGAGGCCCACTAACATACCCTTTCTTGGACATCTATTCTTAATCTTCCATCTAGGTAATCAGTCTGTACTACTGCTATGAGGCTGATAGCATCAAGATTGGAAATATGATCAGATAGGATGTGGTTCTCAACTGGGGCCTTTTAAACTCACAATGAACACTTGTCATGGCTTGAATGTGGGTCCTCCTGGCATCTAGTGAATAGAGGCCAGGGATGCTGCTGACCACCCTCAGTGCTCAGAACTGTCTCTTATAACAGAGAACTATCCAGTCAGAAAATACAAGAGTGCTAAGGCTGAGAAACTCTGAGGTAGGAGAAAGAGACATCGGGTTTCCTTCTTGGAATCAGATTCCTTTGTTTGTTTGTTCATTTGTTTGTTTGTTTATCCATCTATCCATCCATTTTTTTCCACTTGTCTGCCACGTGGCCCAGGGAATAAAACTTAAGGGAGAAGTGAACCTAATTGAAATAAGAGATCCCAGAAAACATTTCATTTGGGTATTTCGAATGAAGATGATTTATGAGGACTGTGGGTGTGTGAGGATAAACACCTGTTGCATGTCCCAACACATTCATATTCAGCATGTGCATCTTACTTTCTATTTTATCGCAATATTAGCTTACTGAAAATTGATTCAGTAGATATGTATTAA
The DNA here is from genome assembly GCA_004365215.1 of Cuniculus paca. NCBI lineage: Eukaryota > Metazoa > Chordata > Mammalia > Rodentia > Cuniculidae > Cuniculus > Cuniculus paca. The sequence continues at coordinate 12,300 of RJWT010010530.1, forward strand.
TATTTGTATCAATTTTGTCATCTTTTGTCTGTCTGTCTGTCTATCTGTCATCTGTCTGCCTAGCTACCTAGCTACCTACCTATTTTTGGTGTTTTTGAGACAGTATCTTGCTATGTAGTGCAGGCTTGCCTTGAACTCACTATGTAGCTCAGGCTGACCTTGAATTTGCGACAATCCTCCTGCTTCAGCCTCCTGAGTGCAGAGATTAAGGCATGTGCCACTATACCTGGCCTCATCTTCTTTTAGACAGCAGAGTTCCTCTGCTCTTGACTTAGTTTCTTTGAAGTATATGCTTATTTTGGAGCTGGAAGTTAATTGGCTTAGCCCCTCTCATTGAAGGCAGGAGATCAGCATTAGACCCACCAGGGGGCGCCCTGGCCATTTCTCCATCATGTTCTTTGCTGCATGTTTTCTTCAGTAGCTGTGGTTGTTGCAATCTCAATTTTTGCTGTCCCATACTGATGCCTTATTTTTACGGGAGGGAGCATGGTGGTAGTGATGGGAGCAATGGTCTTTTCTAGGTGAGAGGCATTGAGCATGTACAGAGCAGCCTGTTGCCATCAGCATGCATGTCATGTTTTGTCAGTGGCTTTTGAAATGGAGGTGTGGGTGTCTGGCCCTGTTTTGGAAGGGAGTATTCGGCTAATTGGAAAACATTTCTCTTTTGTCATTGCTTTTTATGAGATATAATTGATTAGCCAAGGTTATTTATTTGGCTTTTGATTCCTAATCACTGCCTTCTCCTTCTCTTATGTGGGTGAGAATTACAGGTGGTAGAGAGAGGTGAGCCCAGATAATCAACTCAATTGTTTTCTTTTTATTTGTCATCGCTGTTAATCTTGAACCAGGGCAGAGAAGGCAAGAAAGGTACCCTTACTTGCCAGGCAGCCTTGTTGAATGTGTCCTTTTCTTCTTTCTGCTGTTATTGAAAGGGATTCTCAATACCATTGAGGTGATCTGCTTGTCGCCTGGCAACACAATTCCAAACACTTGGCAACCTGAGAGATGAAGTTGGAGTTCTGTGCTCATGATTCAGAAGGAGATGGCAGGGCCTAGTGGCCAGCCAATTATGTGGCTGAGGGTTTGATGATAAAATTTTAGGATGAGCTGGTGGGGTGGCAGCTGTTAAACTGTTGGATGCACTCTGAGCCCTGGGCCTCTTCATTGCAGGGAGTAAATCTAGGTAATGCACCTCACACAGATCCTTCACAGTGGCAACTTCCTTTTCCTGTCAATTTTGCCTACTACACCTGCAGTGACTGTTTAATAATTGGAAGCTCCTGGATGGAATTTAGACAGCCCTCACTTTTTCATAGCTTGTTTATTCATTCCACAGACATTTACCAAGTACCTGTCACATGCTGAGCATTGTTCTTGGTGTGTAGGAGCCAAAGTTGGAGATCCAGCTCTGCCATTCTTAAGCCATGTGCCTCAGTCTCCCCATCATTAAAATGCACGAGAAGAATACTAGTACCGTAGGACTAAGCAAATTAACTGGCAGAAAGTTCTCATGACAGTACCCTCAGTATGCAGTTGACACGAGTTCTTATTCAGTGGACTCTGCCGCCAAAGAGTTCACAGTCTTGGTAAAATAATGAAAGAAATGAAGAGCAGTTGGATGGGAAAGGGAAGGCCATTGAGTCAGGTGGGAGTGAGTGACGTTTTGTTACCTGTGGGACTGAACTACCACATAGTGATCTTCTGCCACCCACCCCACTCAGGTGAACGGTCCTTGGAGCTAGATATATAGTGGGCATGTTGTACAGTTTTGCAGTGACCTCACACCCAGTGCTGGGTGCTGACTGTCACTAATGCAGTCTTACGTTTCCTCCCTACTGCTGCCAGGAGTGGGAGGGAAGAACTGATGAGAACCCTGGGGGTGAATGTGATGAGGCTGGTACAGCTGAAGTGTGGTGGGGTAAATGAGGAGGGAGAGCATAGGGTAGTGTGGGGATATAGGGGTTAGAGTTTTGCAAGATGGCACTGGTATTTGCCTGTAGTCTCAGCTATTTGGGAGGCTGGAGCAGGAAGATCATGAGTTTGAGACTAGCTTAGGCAACACAGTAATACCCTGTTTCAAAAACACAAACAAAAGTGTTTTGCAGAAGGCTTTATGTGGGTAGGACTGCTGGGTGAGGAGGGAAGGCCATAGTTTGCAGCCTGAGAGTGACCTGGGCCACACTTCTGTACGGTGCCATTAGGTACTGTGGGGCATCCCACTGGTTTTGTCACCACTTGAGGAAGTGACAGTGATGGTGTGCCTAAGTATGTAGCCTGTCCCTGTCACACACTGACTTACCATTTGCAGCAATCCCAAGAGAGCTCGCTGTTCTCCCATTTTGCACAGGAAGAGAAGGCATAGAGAATAACTTGCCCTGCATCTCACGGCTACTGGCTGATGGAGCTAGGATTCACAGCCCAGCACTTAGTCCCGGGAGAATGTATTTTAGTGCCACCTGAGACCCTTCCCCAGGCCTGTTCCAGGAGCATTTTACTGAGTGTATTTGAGGGCCACCCTTGCTGCTGACTGTTCTCTCTGCCCTAAGATTTCTCTCAACTAGGGCGGTATCAAACTCTCAGGTCTTCTTTTCTATGCTCTTGGAAACATTGTTTCCCTTTTTGGAGTTTCATCATTTTTGTGGTCTGATGTGTTCCTCCTGGCCTCCTTAAGAACTCCGCTCTTGATTTGTTTCCAGGCTCTTAGGAGAGGGTGCTTATTAAGTTCTATTTCCTTTTGGTCTTGAGGTTTCTAGTGGGCTCTCCTTGGGCTGGGTGAGGCAGCAGCTTATGTAACTGATGCAATTTAGAGTTGACTCAAAGTGGACTTCTGACTCGGGGATGAGACTGGTCTGATTGGCAACTTTGGCTGATGTATGCCTTTGGAAGAGTTGGGGCAGAGTGAGTGAGGAGTGGTGGGAGATCAGGCAGTTTTGGCTTTTACTCTGAGTGAGAGGGGCATTAGGGCAGAAGGCTGATGCAGTGAGACTGAGATCTCAGAAGGTCAGTCTGGCCAGTGGGTGGAGAGTTGACTGTGATTCGACTGCGGACAGCAGAGAACAGCTGGGAGGTGATTGTCATTCCACTTGGAGGAGGGTCTAGGACCTTCTGAAAATGACCTGTGGAAATTTTTCCAAATTTAAATGAGGTATGCTGTCCCTGTGGATGACAGGGTGATCTGTCCTTGGCCCAGCTCTTCTCAGTTCTAGGTCTGTTCCAGAGTGGGACCATGCTTCTTAGTCTTTTAGGTATTACCACTGCACCCAAATACTCTTCCTCACTCGGCACCATTTCTTGAATGGGCACATTTTAGAAATGATCTGTTGGCCACTTCTTGGAGTAGTTAGGGATTGTGCTTCTAGACCTCGAGCCTCCTACTGGGCTGAAGGAAGTGACTTATTTTATTTTCCTTTCTCAGGACTTCCTTTCTCAGCTTTCCTTAGGTACCTTTATGCCTCTCTTTTTTGACCTTATTAGAGCCCTTAGTTTCTCGTTCTGTTTCCCTTCTAATAAACAGTTGATCTCCCCCAATTAATTTTAATCATTTTATATTGGTAGCCATCCTTTTAGTCATGGGTGTCCCTTGGTAATAATGAAAAACGACTGTTTTCATATAGTATCTTTACATCCATTTATCATCTCTCCATTGTAATTGTTATTCATTTAATTCCCAGAGCCCTAAGTGTGTGATTAGAACCACTCTAGACTTTGGTGATAAAAAGACGAACTATTCTTCAAAAATTGACCTAGTGTTCACTGTGGTTGCCTGGAATTGGAAATGCACTTTTAAGCCTCTCATTCCAGATGAGGCACTGCCCTTCCTTCACTTCTTTGAAACTGTGGCTGCTGCTTGGTCCCAGACCATCTGTCAGTGATGTGCCTTGTTTGAAAATGAGGGTATACCATGATACTTGTGGGTACTTCGTGGCAGGAGAATCTTCTCGAGAAAAACCGGGCACAGAGATCATCTTGGCTAGTGTTCTTTGAGGCAGATGTGTTTAAAAAAAAATTTTTTTTTTTTGGTACCATTTCCTCATTCAAGTTGTCGGGCGATTTGGCTTCATCTGGGATCACTCTGGGTTAGCTTTGGATCTGTCCATCCTTTTCATGCCCTGTACTTGAAATATTCGAAAGAGCAAATGAAATGATTGATACTGACCTCTGAGAACATGGAAACCTGTTGTTAAAAGTCTTGATTCCTATATATTGTATTTGGAACATCCTTTGCCTTTTAAAAGACAAAGGGTCTTGAGGAAAAGGAACTACAGAGAATGCAAAAGACTTCCTTTCTACTGCTGCATTTCTGTGTCTTCTGGGAATGTCAGTGTGATCTGACTCTGCAAGTGTGTTGAGTTTGCTCAGAGCTTGACTCTACTTGCATTTTATTAAGGCTTCTTTTTTGCTATTCCTGGCTCATTCACATGGGAAGGAGACCGAGATTTACTTTGGGAGTTTCAAGAAAGTCAGTCTCAGTTCTCTCAGAGTGCAAGGGTATTGAGGAAAAGGAACTGCAGAGAATGCAAAAGACTTACTTTCTACTGCTGTGTTTCTGTGTCTTTGGGAATGTCAGTGTGACCCCCTCCCCTCCCTTCCCCACTCTTCCCTCATACAGGGTCTTTACTTTGTACCTTAGGCTGGCCTTGCACTTACTGTCTTGCCCAGGCTGGCTTGCAGCTTGCAACGATTTTCCTGCCTTAGCCTCTTGACACCTGGGATTATGGGCCTGCACCACCAGGCCCAGCTAAGAATTTCATTTTAAAAGTGTGTTTTGGAAAGACAACAAAAAAAAAGAAACACCCACACCTTTATTGAAAGTTCACCCTTTAGTCTAAATTAGAATTTTCCTTCTTCTAGGTAGTGCCAAAGACTTACAGCACAAGATGTCCTATTTTTCAGATGATGCATTAGTGACAGAGAACTAAAGTGGAGACAGAGCTGTCTGTGTCTTAGGGGACTCACAGCCCCTTTCCCCTCCTCTCAGGAGATCCTTGGCAGTGTGGTCCTGACACTCTGGGTAATGGAGAGAAGAGTTTTGCAAAGTTTCCTTTGTGTTGATATTAAATTCAGGAGATTGAATTGAGAATTTGGGGCTAGGGACCCCAATTTTACTGAAACAAGAGCTCAGTGGTGGACATCCTGTCTGCCTTGCATCGGAGATGAAAAGTGATTGCTTATCTCTGTCATCTATCTTCAGTAACCCTCAGCTCCTCCAGAGGAACAGAGCAAATGCCTCCATCTAAATAGCATGAGGGAGGGAGGAAGGAAAGATTCTGAAGCAAGATGATCTTAGCTTATGATATGAGATGCTTTCACTGGAGACTTCAGAACTTAGAAATTTCCTTTGCTTACTCCAGCCTTTTTGTGATGAGATGGGGCTGAAGAGCCGCCCTCACCATGCCTTGATTGCTTTGCTGAGAATTGCACATGTAGTGTGTTAGGTAGGCCAACTCTAGGCTGCTGTAGCAAAGATGCCCAAGTAACACTGGGTTAAGTGAGACAGGATTTTAGTTTGGGACAGTCACTTAGTGGCATTTAGAAAAAGGCATGGTGGCACACACCTGTAATTCCAGTGCTTGGGAGGGTGAGGTAGGAACTCTTGTGAGTTTGAGGCCAGCCTGGGCTACAAAGTGAGTTCAAGGCGAGCCTGAACCGCATAGTGAAAACCTGTCTCAAAAAGATGGGGGTAGAGGGGAAGAAATCTTCAGAGGTTGTCCACTCCCTCTGGAATCAAGTCTGTGACATGCCATGAGCAGTCCCTGTCCCCAGCATATCTGCATCTCCTCCCTGCCCTTATTGGTGAAACAAAGTGCCAACAGCTTTTAGTTCTCCGCAGAGTATTTCCTTGATTTTTTTTATTTGCTTATTCCCATTGGTTTCAAATTGGTATTTTATAGAGGGTTTGTTTGAGCTGCAAAGTACATTTAAAACATTTCAAAAAATTAATTGGTAAAATTTAACAATTGGACATTTTTGTGTTTAAAAAACCAAAAAATGAAGCATTTGACTTCAGTGGAAAAAATCAGGACTTCTGATAATCACTGGATGTTTCTGTGTGACAGTCAGCTGAAGCCGAACTGAGATTAGTTATATGGCTGTATGTAGCTGCAGACCTGCAAAAGAAGGTGGGAGCTGTAGAAGGTTCTTTCCAGTTTCTCCTGCTCCTAACTCCTGCCCCACCCACAACATGCTTTCTTCCTGGGGGCCTTACATGGTTTTGAGGGGTCAGTCATTCATCCTTTGACTCTTTGTGTGATTGTTTTTCCCCAGGAAGCATTTCTTTTGTCTTTTCAAAGTTGTTTTACTCATCTTCAGGTTTTATTTATTTTATTATTGTTGCAGTACTGAGGATGGGATCTGTGGCCTTGTGTATGCTAGGCAGGTGCTCTACTGCTCAACCACATCCTCAACCCAGGAAGCATTTATTTTACTTTCTATTTTACCCCCCTTTCTTTTGCTTTATGTGGCTCTGTGAATTGAACCTGGGGCCTTGGCACTGAGCTACATCCCTAGTTTTTTTTTGTTTAAATTTTGAGAAAGGATCTCACTAAGTCACTAAATTGTGTAGGCTGGGCTTGAACTTGCGATTCTCCTGCTTCAGCCTCCCAGAGTGCTGAGTCTACAGCACATGCCTGGCTAGGGAGTGTTTCTTGATGCTGCTTATTCCACAGGCTTTTGGTAATAGCATTTCCTGTTCATCTTTGTCCATGCCTCTGTATATCTGCTGTTTCCCTGCTGGCCTCCTCTACTAAGTCTGCAACCCCTTTGAGGGCAGGAGCAGGGATCATGTCTCTTCTCTCCTTCTATGTGATGATGCTCCCTGGAGTTACATTCCCCATCATTCATTGAAAATATCTTAGGTGAAAAATTCACTTAATGCATCAAACATAATGGCTTATCAAGCATTATGGCTTAGCAACCCAATACACAAGAGTACTGCTTGTTTCCCTTTGTGATTGCAGGGCCAACTGGGAGCTGTGGCTTCCTACTGCTGCCTGGCATCACAAGAATGTGTGTACCCTGGAATGCTAGCCCAGAAAAGGATCACAGTTTGAAGTACAGTTTCTAAGAGCCTGGCATCTTGTGAGTGGTTAATATTGTTGGCTACACGTACACAGGAGAAACAAAGTGATGCATATGAGGTGGGTGGTGTTGATGTGTTGGATGCCACCCTGTGCCAGGCCTCTGCTGGTGCTAGTGCTTCATCTTCTTTGTGAACATCTCTGCAGGGAGGTGTTCTTTTATCCACCAGCAAGAGTTCTGGTTAGGAATGAAGAAACTGTCTCAGAGGGATGAACGAGCTTGTTTTAAGTGATAGAATTAGGTTCTGATGAAATGAAATGAATTCGAGAACTTTTTTAAAATTTAAAGGCTAAGGATTGATTGATAGTCCTAGAATGTGACTAAGAAATGTCTTAGGAGTAGCTAGAAAAGCACAGGGAAAAGGAAAAGGTCAACGTTGAACCATAGAGATTTTCCTTTTGAAGTATCGATTGCTATCTGCTGTCCCAAAGGGGATAATTATGCAACTGAGGTGGCAGACAGCACGGCATCTGAAGGCCTGGCTCTTCTTGGACAGTCTTCAGGGCAGAAGTGCTCTGGTAACAGAAACAGTTGACAGTTACTAACCTTTCCTAGCACTCTGAGAAGTCCCAGTGGAGATGAAGAAAGGAGAGAATGCTACCTTCTTCTTGGGGCTGGGATGTAGGACAAAGCCTCTTTTATGAGAAGTGCGCTGTCAGGCTAGGGGGAGACTGGTGAGAGAGGGACGCCTAAATTGAACTTGACCATTGGAGACCAAGGCTGCAGGTGCAGTGGAAAGAGTCACTGCATTTGGGGGTGGGTTCGATTCTAGGCCTTTGGGCTTTGGACGGGTTGTGTTATGTCTTAGGAGAAGGCCAGGGGCAAGCTTGTTGGGCACCTGCTTTGTCTGGGCACCTTGCTGGCAGAAGCTACCCTAGCCTGCAGCCCACTTAATGCCCATTGCTGTCCTGTGAGTTGGGCGACTATATCCCTGTGCCCAGATGACACAGCTGGAGACCAGAAAGGTTCAGTGTGTTACTCAGTTGCATAGCTGGTGATTGCTAGAGCAAGATTGAGACCCTCACTGAATCCCACAGCCTCTACTCTGAGGCCAGAGTGCTGCTTTGTCCTGTGATGGCTTTACTTCTGCACTAGTCCTGTTGTCTGTGAACAGGTCCCTCATGAGCTCACCACAGAGCTGCTGCCAACTGGAGCACAAGCGGGACGTGGCCTGTAGAAAGCTGCCCTCAGTTTCCCCGAGAAGCCCAGCACCACAGGCAGTGGAAAGTTCCTGAGAGAAGACCAAGGCTCCACCTCTTTAGCTTCTGGTTTCCTCCTGTGTAACATGGGCGTGATCTTACCCCTGCCTTCCTCACTGGGCAAAGTGAGCATTGTTATGTGGCTCTAGGGGCTGAACCTTGGGAAGCTGAACTTAGCACTGAAGCTGAGTGGGATGGGAGCTGAAGTTTTGGAGCTGCAGCTTCTGTGTCTAAAATTGCAAAAGGTTTCAAATGTCTCCTTCCTGTGTCCCTGCTTTGGGAATGTTTTCCCTTCACTCTGGCTCTCTACACGGGATAAAGGTGGAGACACTTCGTTTACCTCTGCTTAGCCAGTTTGCACCCTCACAGAGTTAGGCAGCCATTCTCCCTCCATGCATTTAATTTTCTTCTTCCCCACCATGGTGTTTATGCATCAGACTGATTAAAGACTAATTTTCCAGCTCTAATGGTGGAGAACAGTTTTCGCTTTTTTCTAGATGAGTGGGTTTCACCCAGGCAGCCCAGCCTGTAGACTTCTGTGGACATAGAAGCAGGCTTTCAGTGCTGCTGTTTAGCTGGCTGATCCCAGCAGTGAGCAGAACAGAGCTTCTCTCTGGGGAACGTGGGTGTGAGGTTGGCTGCTAGTACCTGCATGGCTTCCAGAAGCCTATGGGCCTGGGGGTCCTCGGAAGGCCAGATCAGGCTTTTAAACATAGCCCAAGTCACTCACTGTCACCTCACACAGATGCTAGGGGACATCACCAGCCTCTGGGCTCTGTGTCAGTTGTATCAGCCAACTTTCTGTCCAAGGTCTAAGACTTGGATGCCTTTAGGATGGTGGCCTGAGGAAACAAACCCAGTCCTAATAGAAAAGCGTGTTTTTCCTGTTGGGCCCAAGGTTGTAATACAACGGAACATTCACAAGGATGGCTGGAAACTGGAACACTGAAGAGACAGACTCACTGCATGTGTGTGTACCTGTGCCCTCCCTCCCCTCCTAAGCACCCTCCCCTGGCCTTTTCCTGAATAGAAAGCACAGTCCAAATTCTACCATTGGCTACACAGCTTGCCTGATGCCCTCTTTCTTCCACATTCCTGTCCCTTTTTAATTCTTCTGGCAGTCCTTCAGACTTACCAGGTTTCTTCTTGGCTCAGACTTGAGTCAGGCCCTTCCTTCTCCTTGGAATGTTCTCTCCCTCTACTGTATCTCCCACTATTTTAGAAAAACCAGCATAACGGGAGTTGACTGCCGAAGGTAGAAAGTGCCAAAGACCCAAGAAAGAGACAAAGGATCTCAGGATCACAGAGAATGCAGTGTATTAAGAACTTAGAGACAGAAGGAACAGAAACTGGTCTTGGGCGGCAGAAAGGCAGGAGGATTCCTGTACTCAGAGAGGAGGAAGGGGAATATATACTAAGCTACACAAAGGTGTGTACTTGGACTTTCTCTAAAACTATTAGACTGTCAGACATCCATTAAGAAACAGTTCAGGTGCCTGTGGCTAGCACAGAGTGCTCAGATGACTGTCTTCAAGGCTTCACCCTCTGGAGTTTGGAATCTGTGTCAGGGTCACCTGGTGGGAAGATGGTTGTTATCCCCAAAATGGTTATAGTCAGGTCAAGCTGGATTCCAGCATCTCCCACTCTTTTTTGATCATCTTTCAGTTTTCACCTTCATTTGTGTTTTCCTCAGCCTTACACAGGAGATCCTTCCTGTTCTTTCCTTTTCCAGTGTCTTGGTTTGTGATGATCTTTTCCTACCTTTGTTTCCTGTTCACCTCTACAAGTCTAAAGCTGAGAGGGATCCTGGGTACCCAGTGACCAGTGCCAGGCCTACCTCTCAGCAGTTGCTTGGGGGAAGAGTTAGTGAATGAGTAAGTGAGTGAATGAATGAATGATGTGTGGTGTGGCATTGCAAGCTTCCCAGGGCAGGCAGCAACAGTGTGAGAATGGGAACTGTTGGTTTCCAGTGTGCATCAGGACTGGGATGTAGAAGGCAACATGAGGGTCAGTGGGCAGGGGTTTTACCTCTACCCCTCTGCTGTTTAGGAAAAACCCAGGGCAGGACAGAGTTGTGGCCTGTATACAGCAGGAGCCAGGATTTGGGTGAGGTCTGTGTCCGGTTCTCTGAGTTGGGTTCACAGTGTGATTCTAGGTGCTGCTCCCTGAGAGTTCTGTGTTGGTAGAGGTGGTGAGTGCCAACCAGTTGTCCTACCTCGTACTTGTGATTCTTCACAATGCCTGGTCCCTTCTTTGGCTTATTAGGGTCTGCAGTTAGTGGTCAATCTCCTTCATCTCCATCGTCTCTCCTTCCAATTTGTTGGTGGTTTGGGGTGAGCAATGATTCAGTCAACCCAGCTCTGGTTTTAACAAAAGTAGAGCAAGCTCAAAGCCCAAGGTTTGCAGAAGGGAGATTGGTGCCTGCACAAAAGTGTCATCTGTCTTCCTGTCTGTCTCAGTGCTGGAGAAAATGAATAGAGGCCGCCATTCCTTGCTGTCTCTTTAGGCTGGTCTCTGGGAGTGAGACCATGGGCACTGTCTGAAAGCTGAGGACCTTCTTGGATGACTTTTAGAGAACAGATTCAGCATGAATCTTTTTCTTGGCTGGCATTTTATGTGGGGTACAAACTCTTAAGCTGAGCCTGCGGTTTGATCTTGTCTACCAGGGAAGATCCTCAGCCTATCTTCTGTGTTTGGAGCTTTTCCTTCCGCACCTCCTGGTAGGGAAAGGATGCTGAAAACCTAAGTTTAAGATAGGAAAACTTTTTCGTAAACTGGGAATGGTGGTGCATTCCTGTAATCCCAGCATTCTAGGAGACTGAAACAGTCAAGCTTGAGCCTAGTCTGGGCAGCTCATTGAGACCTTGCCTCAAAATGAAAAATAAAGTGTTGTGATGCACAGGCCCTTGTTCAGTCTGTGGAACTGGTGCCCAGTGTGTATTGGGGGTTGCTTTTTTGAGCAAGGAACATTGTTTTTTCATTTGGGGCCTGGCTGCACATACAGAGAGGAAGACTTGATGTGGGGTGATTCTGCCCAGTAGGGGTGCATGAACAGGAGGAATGGAGGTCTGTGGCTTTCCTGTTCTTCCTGGATGCCTGTTGCTTTCTGCTCATCCTTATAACAGTTGTTGCAAGTAGCTGTTGATGTTTCTATTTTATAGGCACGTTAGCAGCTTCACAGAGGTTAAATCATTTGCATGAGGTACAACTGCTGACAATTAACAGAACCAGGAGTTTCAAACCTAACCTGTGTGAACACTAAGCTGGGGTTCTTTTGGCAGTGCTGTGCCACCTCCCAGGAAAATGCGGTGACTATTGAGGACCTACTATGTATGTATGGGAGACTGCAACACCCTGTCTTGTCTCATTTAATCCCCAAGGTCAACCCATGATGTAGGGGATGTGGACCCCATTAAACAGACGAGGACCCGACTATCAGAGCGGATGAGTAAGTTGGTTTGGAGTGGTGTAACAGGCATGTGAACTCCATTTAGATGTGATTCCTGAGAGGACCTTGCAGGTTGGGGGTAGTGTCTTGTAAGAGGGGTGTTGTGT
>RJWT010010531.1:0-24098 GCA_004365215.1 Cuniculus paca
CATCTCTTGTTTTACCTGGAAAATCATTTCTATCCTCAGTTCCTTTAAAGTCTCATAGAGTTGTTTCTTTGCTTCATTTGCTATCATTTCAGAAGTTTCAGGTGTGTGGCTCATATTTTCTTCTGTGTCCATGTCTTTTTGGCTTGTTTGGGAAGGACTGGAGGTGTAAGATTGCATTTTTCTCTTTTGTTTTGTCATTTTCCTGTATTCCACTGTGGGAGGTGAGTCCTTCGTGCACAGTTGAGGTGCCAAGGCTAGGTGATACTCACAATGCGCACCTTCAGCTCCAGCCAAGAGTACCACTGTGGCTGTTCTGATGCTGGGTGGTGTGTGGGCGGAGCCCAGACAGCATGCTAGGGAAGCTCCGAATTTCCCAGGCCAATGGGAGAGGGGTGCGAACTCCTACCTGTCTGTTGGCAAGGTCCCAAGCTGCACAGCCAGGTGGAATTTGCTGTACGCACTCCCAACCCAAGTAAGGCCCAGAGAAGCGGCTGCCAGGCCACTCTGGGTGAATGCGTGGGGCCTAGGCAGGACCCCAGAGATGCCCCAAATGGCCTGGGCCAATGGGGGACAGACACAAACCGAAACCCCCACCAGGCTCCTGGCGAAGTCCCAAGCTGAAGGGCTAGGTGGAATTCGCTGGTCACGCCCCCAACTCAAGCCGGGCTCAGAGAAGCCGCTGCTGGGCCACCCCAGGTGAAACAGCAGGGTGCAGGGAGGCCCCCAGGGATGCCCTGAACGTCTGTGGCCGATGGGGGCTGGGCACCGATTTTTATGGGTCTGGTCGCCCTTTCCCAAGGTGCACAGCTAGGTGGGGTTCACTGCGCTCACCCCAGAGGGGTCTGGAGAAGCAGCCTCCATGCTGCTCCTGGTGAGTGGGCGTGGGGCAGGTAGGCAGGACCCCTGGGATGCCCCGAAAGTATGTGGCCAATGGGGGATGGACACAAACTCCTACCAGTCTCTTGGCAAAGTCCCAAGCTGCACAGCCAGGCAGAACTCACTGGTCATTCCCCCAACTCAAACTGGGCTCAGAGCAGCCGCAGCTGGGCCACCCCGGCGAGCGGGCTGGGTGCTGGGAGGACCCCAGGGACGCCCCAAACGTCCATGGCTGACAGGGGCTGGGCGCCAATTTCTATGGGTCTGCTCGCCCCTTCCCAAGGTGCACAGCTAGGTGGTGTTCGCTGTGCTCGCCCCAGACGGGTCCGGAGCAGCTGCCGCCACCTGTAATAATTTTAAACACAGGAAAAAAGTGACAATAAAAAAATGAAACTGATCCTGATGAAAATAAACCCACTAAAATTAAATAAAAATAGAGAAAATAAAATTATTTTAAATGTATTATATAATCATAGATCAAAAATTCCATTGCCTTAAGTTAATGATCTCAGGAGTAGTCCCTGTCTCTTTAAGTTATGCTATGAGGATGAGACACATGAAGGGAAACAATGCTTAGTATGTTAGCTCTTTGTGGCTCTGACAAAATAATTGAGAAAATCAACTTAAAGCAGGAAGGATTTATTTTTCCTCATGGTTACACTCCAAGGCCAACTGGCTCCTTTGCTCTGGGCCTAAGTTGAATCAGAGTATCATGGCAAAGGAGGCTGCTTACTTCATATCAGCCAGGAAATAAAAAAGCGGCAAAAGAAGCATCTGGAGAAAAGCTTTAGTCTGCACATGCATGCCCCCAATGACCCTCTCCCTTCAACTAGGACCTACCTCCCAAGTTTCCATTATCTCCCTATAGTCATCAAATTTTGAACCATTAATGAATTAATTCACTGATGAGGTCAGAGCCTTCATGATCTAATCAATTCCCAAAACTTCTATCTCTGAACACTGCTCCATCAGAAATCAAGCCTTCAGCACTTAAGAGTTTGGGAGATATTCCAGATACAGACTGTAACACTTGGCCCACAATGAATGCCCAGTTAATACCACTGATGGAGGTGATGACAATGGTAATGAAAAAAATGCTCACAAATGAATCTTAGGTTCCTTTTATTTGTCCCCCAGAGGTGGTCAATGAGGTAGAGGTTAGCATGAGGTTCTTGTGTACTTGCACTGAGACTTTTGACTAATGACTCTAGGACTTATGGTAAATTCAGGGCAGAAGGAGGTTTGCCAAAGGAGACTCTAAGGGGTATGTGTTCCAGTACACCACCACTGTGACATGATTAAAGACTATGAGCTACAGAAACTGTGGTAAAGGAAGGCTTCAAAGGGGTCTTTCCATCTAAAATGGAGAAACAAAAGTCATGTTGACTAGGAGTGATAGAGCTGTGTCAGATGGGAAATGTTTAGACTGATTAAAGATGTCAGCTAATGAAAGAAGAGAAAGTAGAAACCAGTCATATTTTGCCTGGACTTACTTCCTGAAAGGGTTTGAGCAGAAAAAACTCTTCAGATCCACCACAGCAATTTCCAGAAGAGGCCACATCAAATAAAGTATTGTCACATGAAAAACTTCCCTGGCATGTATCTTCATTCTTGCAGCCCTAAGGAAGAAAAACAGTGACATAAGAATAACTCAAGAATACTCAACCAGCAGGCCACTGTGAGGAGATTCAGATGCCAACCTTTTCCTGTGAGTTGGTACCATTCTCGGACTGTAGGGGGAAGAGAAAAAGAAGTCAGCAAAAAGCAAGCCCCTCCCCCCAGCACCATGCCTGGACAGCTGGGGGGAGATCCAGATGCCCGCCCCTTCCAGCACGTGGGAAACAAGAAGAGCCAATGCCTCTCCTCTCCCCACCCCCACCGCCTTAAGGGACCAGCTGATCCAGAGAAACACAGGCTGCGATGATAGCTATTGAGGTAATATACAATTTAATGCTTGCAGTGTTTAGTGTTTCACTGGCTTTGCAGGCCTAAAGGTAGTAATCTGATCATCTATTCAGAGGATAACAATATGCAGTGTGGCATCTATGGGGATCTCCTTCTAGGGTGGTGGCCATTGTTAATTCCCTATTATTTTGTTTTGAAGTCCTGTATCATTTTCATTGTTTTGTTGGCTTGGGTTTTATTCTGTTGTGTCTTGTTTGATTTTTGTTTGTTTGTTTGATTTTATTATATCCAATGGCAGGGGCAGCTGGTAGTGATTTTGTATTTACTATTATCTAGTTTTGAAGTCCTTTATTGTGTTCAAAATTTTGTTTTTACTGGTTCTATTCTGTTCTGTTTTGTTTGATTTTTCTCTCTGAAGGTATGGGCAGTTATTTTGAAGACAGTAAGAGGCATTATGGTAACCATTTTTGATTTCCTATTGTCTTGTTTTGAAGTCCTATATGCTTTCACTGTTTTGTTTTGATTAGCTTTATTTTGTTTTATTTTGCTTGTTTTATTGTCTCCAAAATGAAAACTACAAAAAAGAAAAAAAAAAAAACCAGAGAATACTTAACCAGATGTGATGACACAAGCCTGTAATCGCAGTACTCAGGATGTTGAGGCAGAAGGATCAGCACAAGCTAGGGAGTTCCAGGTCAGCCTGAACTCCATAGTGAGATCCTGTCTCAAAAATAAATAAATAAATAAATAAATTTTTAAAAAGGATTTTCTACATTCAGAAAATAGAGAAAGAAGCAAGGCATGGTAGAACATACATATAACCCCAGCTATCCAGGAGGCCAGCCTGGGAAACTTATCAAGAGCCTATCTCAAAATAAAAAATAAAAGGGCTGGCTGGAGATGTGGCTCAGTTGTATAACATGCCTGAAATTTACCCCCAATACTGGAAGAGAAAAAAGAAAAAAATGATTGAGAAAAAGTAGGGACAGTACATAGAAAACTGCCCAAATTTAGACCATCCTGTGGTCTTTGGAACACTGCTAAGAATGGAGTAAGTGCTCAATATATGTTTGTTGAATAAAAAAATGAACAAATGTTCCTCAGATACTGAAATGGTTTCTCCCCCAGCAACTCTTCTATCCATAATCTAATTAAATTGCATGCAAGAAATAAAAGAGCAATAGTTAGGAAGATAGCAACAACAATTGAAAAATACAAAAGTCCAAAAATAAGTTGGAGGAAAAGAAAAGCATTGCTAATGTATTCGTAATTCTTGTGCTCCACTAGTGTTTGTTGAAGATTATATCTGAAGCATGATTTACAGGGTTTGGAGTTTGTAAAGCTCAGTCATTCTGCCTATATATGGCTTAGGACCAAAAGGTTATGAATGCATGGAGTCTTATTTATCCATTCACACAGCAAAATGTGTCAAGCACTTGCTGTATTTCAGAGCATGCAAATATGAATAAGACGAAGTGACTCCCCTCCTGAGACTTCATGGTCTAGTTGTGGAGTCAAACAGAAAATTGCAAGTCACTGCAGGGAGTGATGTACTAAAGGGAGCAAGAGAGAGCTGCACCACAACCATATGGCTGGAGGTAACAAGTTATAAACTAAGAGAGGAGGGAAAGTTCAGCCACCAGGGAGTTTGTTTGGTATATTTCTTTAGCTAGAGAACTATCTATTCTTTCCCAAATAGTTAAACAGAGTTTAAAGTACTATAGATTGCATAATCTTTATTCTCCATACCAGTTTGAAATTGCAACTCTAATGCATTTACCATCTTAATGTGTGTGTGTGTGTGTGTGTGTGTGTGTGTGCTATTCATCTCTGTTGCTAGTCTCTCTTCCGTTCCATTCATCTGTCTCTTTCTGTAGTTGTGCCACACTTTCAAATTTATTGCACCACTGTCACTCACAGGTGTTAAACATATGATAATCTTATTTTGTTAACTTAAATTTTTTCCGCTTGCTCTCTTCACCTATTTATGTGCACAAATGTATTTTAAAAATCACTTTGTCAAGTTTCCCAAAAAAAGTTCTACTGATACTTATATCATAATTACATTAAACCAGTAAATTAACAAAGAATCTATTTATAAAATGGTGTCTTGTCTTTTTAAAACATGATATGCTTCAATGTTAAATCAAAGGATTTCATAATGATCCTCAGGAAACTTTTCTAATTTTCTTAATCTAGTTAAGTTTATTCCTTAAAGATTTTTAAAAATTTTTTGCACCATGAGGGAATGGTATTGTTTTCCATTGTATTTTCTGTTTATTGTTAATGTATGACAAAGCTATTGATTTTCATATATTTATTTTCTTGTGTAGCCATTTTACTGCTCCCTTCTCGTTAGTTTTAGGGTTTTGTTTTTTTTTTCAGATGGATTTCCAGGGTTTAATAATCACATTGCATGACAGTTCTGTATCTTTTCTCCAAATAAATGGATCATTCTAAAACATAAAAGCTAAAAAGTTTCCCTCCCATTTCCCATTCCTAGAGTAAAGATCCAAATCCCCTAAGAGGGAATAGAAAATATTTTTCAGTCCTTCCCCAACACTTTTTCCCAGCACAATTTCCCATATCTACACAGAATTTATAATAGTACAGTAATTTTTTGAGTTCAGGTAGCCTCTCAAATAGGCCATATCTGACCTCCCCTTTCTTTGCCTGCTGTAGTCTAGCTTAATCTTGAAGATTCAGCATTGCTATCTGACATATCTTCCTGATGGCTTTTCAAGTCCCTCAAGCACACCTATGCTCCTGGCATGTTCACTGGGAATCCTTTGCCACTCAGTGTAACAGCAGCTGGGTCAGTTTAGGTGGTTAATAACACAAATCATAGTGGTGGAAGCCTTGAATTTGTACCTTGGAGGCATCATGTATCAACTATGTATCATGGATAAGTTAAATTGTTCCTCAACTTTAAAATGGACATAAGAATAAGTATTGCTTTAAGAGTTATATGGAACAATTAAAATGTTTGATCTAATTCCTAGTTCATAGTAAGTCTTAAAGATGGCTATTACTTTATTGTTGTTCTGATGAGGTTACTTTAATATTATTAAATTTTTCCAACAAATTAGAGTTGTGCGCACCTCTAGATTTAAGCTCCTAGAGAGATGATTTTGTTTTGGTTTTCTTATTTTCTAGTTTACACAAGGTAGAGGTTTTCAAGTGTGCTTCAAGATTACCTGCATTTCCCACCTGGGACCTTGTTTAAAAGGTCGCCTTTCCTAACTGGTGAGGGATGGGATCAAGTTTCATTTTTGTACATTTGAATAGCCAATCCTCCCAGCATGATTTATTAGAAGACTGTCTTTCCTCTATCTCTTATTCTTAGCACATTTATCAAAAAGTTGACTGTAGAAGTGTGAGTTTACTGTTAGGCTATCATATTCCATTGTTCTATGTGTCGATTTTGAAGTCAAGTGGTATCATGTCTCCTGCTTTGTTCTTTCTGCTCAAGAAGGCTTTGGTTATTTGATTTGTTTGGGGGGGGATTTCATATAAATTTCAAGATTGTTTTCAAGTTCTTTGAAGAATGTCATTAATATTTTTATAGAGATTACATTAAATCTGAACATTGCTTTGGGTTGTATGGATGTTTTAGTAATATTATTTTTTCCAGCCCATGAGTATAGAATGTCTTTCCATTTGTGTGCATGTGATGTCTTCAATTTCTTAATCAATGTTTTATACTGTAGATATATTTTACCCCCTTAGTTAAATTTATTTATATTATTGCAGGTATTTTTGTAGGTATTGTGAATGGGACTGCTTTCTTGACTTCTATTTCATATGATTCACTATAACATATAGCAATACTAATGGTTTTTGAAAATTGATTCTATACCCTGCAACTTTGCTGAATTTATTTATTAGCAGTAATAGAACAAATAAAAGCAACTTTAAAACTGGGTGCCCAGAATATCCACAACCATTAAATCAAAACTTTCCAAAATTGAGTCCATAAATTTTGATTTTTTAACAAGTACACAGTGAGCTTCATGTAGGCTAATATTTACGAATGTCTTGGAGTTGAGCTGGTGCCCAACTCCATTTGTGTTTAACAAACATCAATTGACTTAGTGAAGTGAATACAAATAATTGAAGTGGGTCATACAGCTGATTAAGTAGCCTTGTGGGGAATTTACAAATCATTTCATTATTAAGGACAAAAGCAATCTGTCAACACTGAACATTGAAATTCAGGGGCTTAGGCAATCTCTGGCACACAGTAGTTGTTCAATATTCATTGCTGAGTTTGTAAGTGTATGCATGAATCTGAGAAGAGGATAGCCACAGTGTCAATTCATAGGGCCAGATAGGTCACTCAGAAGAGGAGAGATACCTCCCACGCTAGTTCTCTGTCCCTATGCACTCTTGCTAAAATACTCAGCACCACTTTTACCAGGGAGCTTTATTGTAGAATCAACCCTTGGTTGAAGATGTATTTGTTATTTATCAAAATTGATGCTGGGAATACGACTCAGTGATAGAGAACTTGCTTAGTATGAAAGAGGCCCTGGGTTTGCTCCCCAGAGCAGAGAACAATTTTTTCAGTTGAGGAGGACTATGCAACTCCAAAATATGTGTAACTTTTAGTTGCTGATTCTTAAAATTTTAAAAGCAATGTATGTTTACTCAAAAAACTTAGAAGATAAGGGAAAATATAAAGAAATAAAATAGCAACCATAATCCCTCCATGTATTATTGTTACCATTTGAATACCGTTTTTGCAATCCTATTTTATTAGCATGTATAATTTTTACTCAACACATAAATTGTAGAACTCAGGAAAGCATTGACCATGTCATAAAAAGAATCTGAAACATTTTCAGTGACTACATAATGCTGTCACATGGATATACCATAATTACCATTCTGTTCTTCTTTTGGACTTGTAAATTATTTCCAAGGTGTTATGGATTAAAACCTGGTGGTCAATTTATACCAGCTGAATTAAACCAGCATGGTGCTGAGCATAGATGGCCCACCTGAGGAAAGTTACCAGCATAAAAAGAGACATGGAGAGGAAGAGTGTGGCATTGTGGGTTCTCCTAAGTGTTGCTGTTAGGAGCTGTTGGTTCTCCTGGAGGAGCTTATCAGGCTGGCTTTCCCAATATGAACTTAGCCATTATAATTGGAGGAGCTTGGACCTTGTCATTGAGATTCACTTTGGGGGAGCTCTGGTCCTTACGTTGAACATCACCTCCTGGCTCCAAGGGGAAGATGTTTGCTATTTAATCTCCAAGAGAAGTTGTCATGCTGGCTTCCTGTCCTGTATTCAACTGTTCTTATTGTTGGAGGAGTGCAGGACCTCATTGTCACTGAGGATGGCTGTGGTACTTTTCGGGGAGCCCTGGTTCTTATTTTGAGCATTGCTTTTTGGCTCCACTATAGAACCCTCAACCTACTAGCACAGATCCTTCATCCCACTGGCATATACTTTCTAGCTTCCACCACTGGCCTTTAGGCCTTCCCAGTGCAGATCCGTCAAACAGACTTACATGAGTCCTTGTCGTGGGCTCTAGGCCTCCAGCTGGATTCATGGAAGGCACTGTCATGAGCTCTAAGTCTTCAGCTGGACTGATGTAAGAAAATACCGTGGGACCAAGACCCTCAGCTGAATGTTTTAGATCTTTGGTGTTGTGGACAGATTTTCTGCACTTTTTTGTGTTTAACTCTGGGTGACCATCATAAATAATATTATAAATTCTGTGTCCTTATTGTAATTGTTCTCCCTGCAACTCCTGACTACAACACAAGGTATGGTCTCATTATTACAAATAATCCTTTCTTGAACATCCTTATATATGCCTAATTTGTTTTCATTGTGATTATTTCCCTTTGATAAATTCTTGAAAGTGAAATTACTGCATCAACAGTTAGACTAATTATAAAGCTGAGGATATATATACCACAAACTGATTTCTGTAAAGTTTGTAGAATTTATGTCCCTATCAGGGTTCTGATAGTAAGTGTGAATGATATTTTCTTGTGTTTTGCCTGCTTTTAATTGAAATCATTCCTCCTTGGAAAAAAGAAAAAGTTCTAAAATCTTGAGAAGGCAAAAAGCATGATTAGTCTCATGACAAGAAAGCCCACTGACATGTTTATCTATCCCTCTTTCATTGGCTTTTACTTCCAAAATAGAAGACCAAATTCCCCAAAAGGATCTCCAGAAAGTTTTCTCAGCCCTTCCTCAATTCTCCTCCTGACTTCTCCAATAGGAGAAGCTAAGTATAAACTTGGGGAGGCAGAATTAATTCTCACATTGGCCTTGAAATTTCTCCAAATCCTTAAAGATGCTTTCAACTCTCAAAGGTTCACTTAGAATGATGTGTGCATGCTAGGAAAAGCCATGCAGTCATGGAATTAGGAGATGGAAATCTCTTCCTCCAGATAGACCACGAAGCAAACATAATTCTCCCAATTCTCAAAATTAGTGAATATATTACTGCAAATAATTTCCAGTAAAAGTTTCCACACATTTCCTCTTTCCACATTCAGTTTGTCCTTTTGATACCACCACCCAAAGATGTAGGATAGCAGTAGCACTCTGTCTAAGAGTGAAGGTGAGAAAATATGCTGTTGTGACTTACTCCAACAAGAACTACAGTCTCTCAGAAACTATCCCAACTGCTAAGCTGTGTTCTTCTGACTAAGCTGCCCTCTTGGCCCAGAGGTCTTAACTAACTACCCTGGCATTCTCATCTGTCACTCAACTCTTGAAGAGCATCTCGCTCCCAGCTACTTCATCAATCAGCTTCCAGAGAATAAAATGCTAGCTGAGGTGAGGGTTGGAGGTGATCCAGGTCATGACTAAGCCAAAAGATTCTAATGGAGACTGAGCCAGAATCTAGGCATTCTTCTGCATTCCCCACTCTCCCTTGAAGCTAAGATAGACCATGTGACCAGTGTTGGCCAATGAAATGTGAGAATGATTACCACTGTTGAAGTTCAGAAGTATATGACTTTTAGTGGAAGTATTCGGAAGGAAGCTAACCTTATAACACTCTTTTGCCACAGTAATCATGGACACTGTGTGTCTCTCTGCATCTTGTTTTGTGAATAAGAATTATAATTTTATTGTGCTAAACTGCTGAAATCTCAAGGTTTATGTAATGCAGTAACTAACTTTGTCTTAACCACTGCAGAGGAATAAAATTAATTTGAGGAATTTATTTAAATATATTGGTTAATAATGAAATCTTTCTTTGACTTCTTTTTGTGGTTTCTGTTACCTTGGTCATAGGCTCAGAGCCTAAAAATGAAGTTTGGGTTACATATTCCAGTTGATGGCTTAGCCCAACATTATATGCTCTACCTTGGGAATCTTCAGGAGTCATAGTTTATGAAAAAATATGAGTGAAGTTAGGAACTAGTGGGTAATGAGTTTCACAGTCTTGGGTTCCAATGTAAATGTCTGTGACTTTGTCAAAGTCACTTAACTTCTCAGCCTCAATATCATTGTTTATAAAATTGTTTATAAAATGAGAGTACCTTTCTCATCATGGACTTGGTGAGGATCAATTGAGCTACTCCATGTAAAACATTCAACATAATGGTACTAACCATAATATGTGATAAATGAGGCAAGAGAGTCTTAGCAAGGTGAAGGGGACTAAGTGTGTCATACACACTCAGAGTTATTTGCAGAAGTTGCACAGTGTATTACTCACTTTCTCATCACTGAAACATAACACCACATTTTTAAGAAATTTATTTTGACTCACAGTTTTTAGAGGACTCAGTTAACAGTTGGCAGGCTCCAATGCAGGAAGTATGGCTGAAGAAAGGTGTTAAACCTGTGGCAGTCAGGAAGCAGAGAGTAAAATGAAGAACCAGGGACAAGAATACACTCTTCCAAGTTATGCCTTAGTGACCACCTCTTCCAACAAGACTTCACCTCCAAACAGTAATTTAGTTACTGAAATCAATGGACCTTTCAACTGGAAATAGAGCACCTCCATGACCAATCTCCTTCTAAATGCTTAAGACTATGAGGGGACACTGTAGGTCTAAGTCAGAGGAGAAATTTGAGTTCAGCGCTGTCTGAACTCAAAGCTGACCATGTCTCCTCTGTGCTGTTTTCTTTCCACCCCTCCCAGCCTCTTGCAGAGCTCTCCTCTGGCTGCCAAGTGAAGGTATTGTGTGTGCTGCTCATTTGCTTTTTTGCCTGGCACCACATTCCCTGCTCAGATCCTTGGGCCTTCTCTGAGCCATGGGAAGGATGCTGGAAGTTGATAGGACTTCACTCTTACTGAGGAGAAGCCTGGAAATAGGTAAGACAGAGACTATCTTAGAGTCCATTTGTGTCAGTGAATGAGGAGCTTTGAAATGACTCCTGAGACCCATTGACAACAACAGAAAGACACCATTCAGACAGAACGCCCTCTGCCAAATGTGTCTCCCATTAAACCTGCATTTGTGTGGGCCCAGACAATGGGCAGTGATAACCCAGACTGGTGAGAGAGGAACAACATTTCTGAGAGAAACAAGACAGCGTTTCTCTGTGATGGCCTTTGTAGGATGAGCCCTCACTGAAGTACAGCGAGGGAGACCATGATAAGCAAATGGTTTCTGGGGACAAAGCTCTGTGACAGGAAGATAAAAAGGAAGCTTTCTGAGCAGGCTCCTGGCATTCAGCTATGAGGATTTTTATAATGTTGCCTAAGGAGGATGGAGGCAAAGTGGTAAGAATGTGACTCCCATCAGTGTCATCCATGGTGGGCACTTTCTGAGCAGCATTATTAGCAGCTCCAGCACTGCTTCCTCCTCCTCATCACCATCAAGGATGCCTTTTATAAAGAACTCCTAATATACTTGGACTTCACAACCAACCTTGGGGGAGGGCTGCAATAGTACTGAACTTGTGTGAACTTCTTTTCTGATTGTCATTCCCTACACAATACAGTGTAATAAGTATTTATATAGGATTTGCATTGCATATGTACCATACATTATCTCGAGATGATTTAAAGTATATGGGAGGATGTGCATAAGTCATAGGTAATTACTACACTTTTATATAAGGGACTTGAATGTCTGCAGTTTTCAGTGTCTGTGGGGTTCTGAACCAGTACTCTGCAGATTGAGGTCAGTCAGATGGGGTCTCCACCCTGGAATTCCTACTTGCCGTGTTCTACCATCAGTTCTGGCACAGGAGAAGGGGACTCCATGGCTCACCAGTAGCAGGGCATACTGCAAGTCTGTCATGCCCCCAAAGCCAGAGTAGGCAATCCGTGTGTCATTTCATTTCTTCCACAGATAGCCCTGCATGGAAGGACCTTTAAACATGCCATTTTCTCAGTTTGAAATGCTTTCTACTTTGTCTTGGCCAATTCTTATTCCAGGACCTTAAGTACTCCTCCAAATACAGTGAAATCTTCCTGTTATGTATTCTATAGCATACTGTTGCCTCTATTTGT
This sequence comes from Cuniculus paca, assembly GCA_004365215.1. Classification (NCBI taxonomy): domain Eukaryota; kingdom Metazoa; phylum Chordata; class Mammalia; order Rodentia; family Cuniculidae; genus Cuniculus; species Cuniculus paca. Next base: position 12,222 of record RJWT010010531.1, read on the forward strand.
GGGCCTTTGCTCTATTTTAATTTTATCTGCTCAATAGTGAGGTTATTGTTCCTCTGCTTCCTAACTCTACTCTCATGAGCAAAAAGGATCATTCGAATAGGACAACAGTCATATTTACTCATCTCTAAGTCTCTGTGCCAAGCAGAACACCTGGAATCTGGTAGACAAACCTATGCAAAATGAGTAAAATATCCTTAATTCTACAGAGAAGGCTCAGAGAACACAAGTGACTCCCCCAAGCCTGCACAGCAGGAAGTGCTCAAACTGAGACCAAAGTCTTCTTGACTCTGATGTCTGTACTCTTTCTCCCAGTATCTTTGCCTCCTTCAACAAGGAGTGGGAAACTTCAAGCAGATTCAAAAAGACCCTTATCAGGGACTGTTACCACCTGACTCAGACTGAAGAGGCAGGAGCTACAAAGAAGGGAATAAAGGGTATTTATTAGCCACTAGGTTTCAGAGAGAAACTCACTTTATGAGGTTATTTGCTAGAGACAGAGGATTTGACTCCCGCATTGAGAAAGTGTCACACAGGATAGTGTTGCTTTATGAACTGCTCCTCTGGCCTTTGGAAAGTGAAGAATGTAAGGGACAAGCTTTAAATGGAATCATAAGTGGACATCAAAAGTAGCATTCTAGTGCAATCCAGGCTGTGACAACCATGTCCTCATTTCTAAGGGGAAGAAAGGCTATTATTCAGTTATACAAAACTCATTTTATTTCTGTGATGGCAGTAAGGTGTAGTGAAAAGTACCAGAGCTTGGAGAACAGAGAGCAGCTTACAAGCTGTGTGACCTTTGGAAAGTTGCTTAACCTCTCTGTGCCTCAGTGTCTGGGAACACAATAGTGCCTACTGTTTGTGGCATAAGGGGATATTCAGTAAGACAGTTAAAAGCACCCAGGAGGATGCCTCTTACAGAGCAGATACTGAGGAAATCTTGGTTCTCATCCATCAATAATGAATGATGCCATCATTAAAATAGGAGCAGACAATCGATATGTGAGAAAGAGGTTAGGAAGCAGGTGCAAGTGCCCTTAGGGTCCCCTCCAAAGAGGGGTTCAAGATCCTTTTTCATGATGTTAGTATTGATGATGTTTGGGGCAATTGTTTCATCCAAACTGAGAATAAATTAGGATCTTCCCCTTGACACACTTTCCAGGACTTTTCCATGGTGAAAATAAGTGACATCTTCAGATTCCTAGTTCAGGATTAAAGGTGACCTAATTACCCAGCTTGTTAGTTACTCAGTGTAGATGATGATATTAATAGCTAGTATTGGGGGGATTAGTATTTAACATGTCATCACAAATAGATTATCTCATTTAATCATCACAGGCTCTAAACATAAATACTATCATTATCCCTCCTTCAAAGGTAAGAACTGAGGCTCAGAGAAGTTAGATAACTCAACTAACATACAACTGGAAAGTGATGGAACTAGGATTTGAACCAGGCAGTCTAATACCATAGTTCTGCCTGAAGCTATTAGGCTACATCATTTTCTGCAGCTTCTTCCATACAGAGCAGAGAAATAGGTGAGCTTCTCCTCAATGAGCAAGATTCCTGGGAGCAGCTAAAAAAATTACTCTCAGTAAAGCAATTAGCTCAGGATTAACACAGAAGTCCATGGGCAACATAGGAATCTAAACACTCTGCAACTCCCCAAAATCCTGCTGGAGTGATTTGCATAAGACCAATGTTACAGTGGCCCTTGATTCTGGACGTTACAGTAAGCATAACGCCCCCTCCCATTGCTGCTCTGAGGTAGCTTCAAATAACATGAAGAACATTTGTCAGGTTTAGAGATCCTAGAATGTCTCTCATGCTGTGAGGATCAAATGCCTGTGTCGTAAGCTAAGATAGAAAAGCTTTGAAAAAGTTGAGCAAGTACCGAGGTTATGACATTTTCATTGCACGTCTTCTGTCACTAAAGAATACAGGGAGTAAGGAAAAGATTTCTGTATCATCTTCTCCAGTGGCCTTCTCTCGTCCTTTTCACATCTCATCATTGTTTGCAAGATTGAATCTTTGAAAAGATGTGGTATCTAAACTTAAAAATCAGTGGGTTGAGTCCACTTGGGAGGACACTTGTCCTAGCAGGGGATTCTAAAGCAATTACTTTGAGCAGTAGAAAGAACAAAAGAAATCTATTACTGCAACAACATTCCACTAGCCAGGCTTGATGAGGCTTGGGGGGGATACCAGTAGGTTTAAAGTTTTCAGTCTGATATCATTTCTACTTTTGTTTTTCTTTATTATATTTTGAATTGACACATAACCCTGTGTTAATGGCTGGTCTCTGCACCATCACCATTTCCTGAATTTGTATTCTTGTTTTTTCGCCCTGGGTTTTGCATGACCCAGAAAGGTGTGTTGCACCTGTGCATCCCTCTCCCAATAACAGGAAAGTGGCTCTCTCTGTCTCTCTTCTTTGTTTGCTGTTATTGTTGTGGTGGTCGTTTTGTTTTTGCTTTTTGCTCCTTCATTGTTTGATCTTGTTTTCATATGAGTGTGAACATGGTTTCTAGCCTCTTTGTGGTTGTTGCTCTGCTCTGTTCTGTTCTTTTAATCTCTTCTTTCTCTCTTTCCCTTCAGTCTTCTGCACCAGTTTCCCAAAGTTAGCTGATCCCCCTTTGTCCTCCAACCTTGCTTCTCATCTCTTCCTCTTCTTTTACCTCTCATTTTTTCCCTAATGCCTTTTAAATTTTAACCCTTGAGGGTAAAATTGACATATTAAGGACTTGTATACTGCATATAATTTTCTGGTCTGTTTTAGATTTTGTTATATAACCACAAATCTAGTTCACACAGTTAAGGTTGGCAAATTAGTGATTACCTTGGTTTGTCATTTTCTAGGCTGTGATTAATGCTGCTGTTATCGTTGATGGTACCACTTTAGCCAAAAGTGACATAATTGTTCTACACAGCTATTTTTCCTGGTATTCCAAGACTGAGATTGAATAGAAAATACTGATATTGATATAGAAAATACTGTGGCACAGTGCCAAAGAGCAGGGACTGGACAACTTCTCATCCCCAACATATTGAAGTTGGAGGATCTTGCAACAGACTCAAAACCCAAAAACTAGTTACACCTGGAAGATAACCCATAGAAGCAGTCATTTCCTATGGATTCTAAGTACTAGCAATAACACAACTCACCATATGCAATTTATAAGCATGACACCATCACACTAAAAAAGAAAAGAAAACAAAATGAGAATACACTTAAACAAGATGCAGTACCAAATATCCAGTTCACCAAAGGCAAACCCAGAGGGCAATGAGGTGGGGGCCATCCAAGAGTCAGTCATTTGGCCTCTCTGAAGTGGTAACAACAAAGCCATTAAATGAGGCTCTAGAAAAAATCATATCAGAAATAATTTCTTAGATAACTTCAGAGATGGTGTCCACAATGAAAACCATTATTAGTGATTCTAGAGGAGATACATGCAAAACTTAGAGGATGTTAAGAAAAATATTGAAACCATGAATCTTCAGCATAGGAAAGAATTGGAATCCATAAGGCAGATTCAAGCAGATATCCAGGAGAATAAAAATTCCATTGAAAGTATCCACAGCAGATTAAGCCAATGTGAGGACAGGATCTCAGATATAGAAGACAAGCTTGTGGTTAGCAATCATGAAAAGAAAAATTTCTTAAAACTAGCAAGGGATCATGAGAAATCAATTCAGCGACTGCTAGATGAGGCAAAGAAAAATAACTTAAGATTGATTGAATTCAATGAAAAAGGAGGAGACAGAACAAATGATATTTTTAAAAAAATGGTTCACAGATATCATGGTAGAAAATTTCCCTGGTACAGAAAAAGAATTTGACATACAGATAAGTGAGGCATATAGAATTGCAACTAGCCACAATAAAAAAAATCTACAGCCAGGCATATCATAATCAAGATTCCAGAAATTCAACACAAGAATAGAAGCTTAAAAGCTGTTAGAGAAAAGAAACAAGTCACCTATAAAGGAAAGCTCCTCAGAATCACAGCTGACTTCTCAGCACAAACCCTCAAGTTAAGGAAATCTTGGAGTGAAGCATTTCAAATTCTAAGAGAAAAAAAACTTCAACTCAGATTGATGTAACCCACAAAACCATCTTTCAAACCTGATGGAGAAATGTGATTCTTCCTTGACAAACAACATCTGAGGAGATTTATGACTGCCAAACTAACACTCCAACATGTTTTGAAGGACATTCTCAAAAGAGATAACAAGGACTACAGCTCCATGAATCACAACAGAAGGAAACCACCAGGAAAGACAAACAATTATACAAAGGTGGGGGAAAAATGGGGAAGCCAACAATAGGAAAGTAACATGACAAGGATAAGTCAATGTATATCTGTTATAACCATGAATGTTAATGATCTCAATTCACCAATCAAAAGACTTGGACTGGCAGAATGGATCAAGAAATAAGATCCAACAATATGCTGTGTACAGGAAAGATATTCAATTCAAAAAGAAATTCACAGACTGAAAGCCAAAGGATGAAAAACAATACTCCATGTGACAGGAACCCATGAAAAATTGGGGGTAGCTATTCTATTTGCAGACAAAGAGAACTTCAAGCCAAGACTGATTAAGGGAGATAAAAGTCACTACATCTTTCTAAAAGGAACAATCCAAGAGGAACATGTAACAATCATAGCTATATATGCACCAAATACAGGAGCACCCAACTATATAAGACAAATATTAATAGACATGAAAAATGAAACAAGCGATAATACAATTGTAACAGGGAACCTTAACACCACATTATGACAAGAGATAGATCAACAAGACAAAAAAATCAACAAGGAAACAACAGGACTAAATCAAATTTATGAACAAATGGACTTAGTAGATGTTTACAGAGTATTCCATCCAACATCAGAATACATATTCTTCTCAGCTGTACACAGGATGTTCTCTAGATTAGACCACATACTATCCCATAAAATATGCTTAAGTAAATGCTAAGGAATTGAAATTACCCCATGCACATTATCTGACCATAGCGCAATGAAATTGGAAATTAATGCCAAAAGAAATTGCAAAAATTCCCATAAACACATGGAAATTAAATAAAACCTTCTAGAACAACTAATGGGTAACAAAAGAAATTAACCAATATCTACAATCAAACAAAAATGCAAATACAACTTACAAGAATCTGTCAGATGCCATAAAAGCAATCCTCAGAGGAAATTTATACCACTGAAATCTCACATCAGAGAAATGGATTGAACACAAATAAACAACCTAATGGTGCACCTCAACCTACTAGAAGAAGAAGAGCAAGTCAACCACCAAGCCCAACGAAAGGAGGAAATTACAAATATCAGAGCAGAAATTAATGCAAGGAGACCAAGAAAACAATACAAAAAATTAATGAATCAAAGACTTGGCTCTTTGAAAGAATAAATAAAATTGATAAACCCCTAGCCAAGCTTAACAGAAATAGAAATAAAAGCTCAAATTCATGCAACAAGGAATGAAAAGAGTGAACTCACTATAGATCCTGTGGAAATTCAGAAGACGATCAATACCTACTTTGAAAATCTTTAATCTCATTTGATGGTGAACACAGAAGAAGTCAATAGATTCCTAGAAACATATGAATTACCAAAAATGGATCAAAAAAAACCATAAAAATTCTGAAAAATCCAGTATCAGTCAATGAAATTGAAAATGTCATTAAAAATTTACCAACAAAAAAAAAGTTCAGGTCCTGTTGCATTCACAGTTGAATTCCACAAAAAAAGTTAGAGAAGATTTAATAACAATATTCCTCAAACTCTTTAATGAAAGTGAAAGGTAAGCAATTCTCCCTAACTCATTCCTGGAGACAAGTATCCTGAAAATCAGAGAAACACCCAACCAAAAAGGAAAACTGTAGGTCAATCTCCCTGATGAATATAGATGCAAAAATCTTCAATAAAATACTAGCAAACAGAGTACAAAAAATTGTCAAGAAGATTATACATTATGACCAAATAGAATTCAGCCCAGGAATGTAGGGATGGTTCAACATACACAAATCAATAAATATAGTACACCATATCAACAGAGCAAAAGACAAAAATCACATGATCATCTCAATAGATGCAGAAAAAGGTGTCAATAAAATCCAAAACTTACTCATGATAAGAACCCTACAGAAAATCAAAATAAATGTTCTGTGCCTCAATCTGATAAAAGCCATCTGTGGCAAACCAACAGCCAAATTCATACTAAATCGACAAAAACTGAAAGCTTTCAACCTAAAATCAGGAACAAGGCAAGGATACCCACTATCACCACTCCTATTCAATATAGTTTTGGAAACATTATCCAGAGCAATTAGACAAAATAAAGAAATAAAAGGAATAAAGATAGGAAAGGAAGAAGTTACAGTATCATTTGCAGATGACATGATACTTTATATAGAAGACTCCAAAGCCTTCACAAAAGACTTCTAGATTTAATAAGTAAATTCATGGACCTAGCTGGATAAAAAGTCAACATTTAAAAATAATAGCATTCCTATACACAAACAACAAACTCACTGAGGAAAATTAGAGAACCCACACCCTGCAAAACAACATCCTAAAAAATGAAATACTTAAGAATCAGTCTAACAAAGGAAGCAAAATATCTATACATTGAAAATTACAGTACTCTGAAAAAGGAGATGGAAAACGATAACAGAAAATGGAAAGATATTCCTTGCTCATGTATAGAAAAACCAACATTGTAAAAATGGCCATACTCCCAAATCTGTTACACAGATTTAATGCAACCCCAATCAAAACACCATTAGCATACCTCACAGAGCTAGAGAAAACATTTCTAAAATTCATCTTGAAGAAGAAGAGACCTAGATTGGCAAAGCAATCCTGGACAACAAAGACATGGTAGAAGGCATCAAAATCCTGATTGAAATTATACTATAAAGCTACTGTGATAAAAATCAGCATACTATTGACAAAGAAACAGACCTGAGGATCAATGAAACAAAATGGAATATTCAGACCAACCTACAAACACACTCAGCCACCTTATCTTTGACAAAGGGGCCAAACATGTTCACTGGAAGAAAGATAGCCTCTTTAGTAAGTGGTGCTGGCAAAACTGGCTTTTCTCATGTCAAAGACTAAAACTAGACCCATGTCTATCACCGTGCACTAAGCTATAATCAAAATAGATCAGAGATCTGAGTATTAAAACAGAAACATTAAATCTCCTGGAAGCCAAATTAGGTAGAAATCTTGAAGACCTAGGGGTCAGCAGAGAGTTCATGAACAAAAACCAAACTGCATGGGAAATACTTCAAAGAATCAACAACTGGGATCTCAATCTTACTAAAAAGTTTTTGCTCCTCAAAAGAAATAACCGACAGAGCGAAAGAAAGCCCATGAACTGGGAAAAAAATTTGGTCAACTGTCCCTCAGACAAAGACTTCTATCTGAAACACATAAGGAATTTTAAAAAATCAGACCCCTCAAATTCAAAGACCCAATCCAGAAATGGGCATCTGAGATGAATAGATATTTCTCAGATGAAGAAATACAAATGGCAAATAAATACATGAAAAAATGTTCAACATTAGTGGTCATTTGAGAAATGCAAATTAAAACAACACTGAGAATCCATCTCACACCAGATAAAAGTGACTATCATCAAAAAATCAACCAATACCAAATGCTGGTGGGGCTGTAGGGAAAAAGGAACCCTGCTCCACTGTTGGTGGGAGTATAGACTAATGCAGCCACTGTGGAGTTCAGTGTGGAGTTTCCTCAAATTACAGGTTCCATTCAACCCAGCTATTCTCCTTCTGGTATTTTTCCAGAACTGAAAACGTCACATCACAGTGATATATGTGCACCTGTGTTTGTAGCAACACAAGTTGTAATGGCTAAATCTTGGAAACAATCCAAATGTCCATCAACCAAAGAATGGATGGAAAAGATGTGGTATTTTTATACAATGGAGTACTACTCGGCTATAAAGAAAGATAAACTCGAGGCTTTATAGGTAAATGGATGTGACTAAACCTCATATTCATAAATGAAATACATCAGACTAGCATGTGTAAGCATCGTATTGTCCCCCTAGTGTAAGAAACTGAAAGAGTAAATAAGGTCCAAGGGTACAATAGGTATCGTGAAAGAGAAAGAAACTGCTCAAAGGGAAAGAGTAAGTGAAATGGGGGAAAGGAGAAAAGAAGGAAGGAAAAAAATATATAATAGCTAAGATAATTGTACTACTCATTGTATTAGTTCATTGAAAGGAACAGTTAGTGCTTATATTGTTTGATCAATTTTGCATGCCTATATCTGGTAATCTGAGCAACTATTTTGAAGACAACAATATGCAATATAGTAACCATTGTTAACTTTCTATCATTTTGTTTTGAAATTCTGTATCATTTTTGTTTTTTATTGTCTTTAAAATTAAAAAAGGAGATGCAAAACAACTCCAGACATACTCAGCCACCTTATCTTTGACAAAGGTGCCAAACACAGTCACTGGAAGAAAGATAACCTCTTTAGTAAATGGTGCTGAAAAAAACTGGTTCTGCACAAGCCAAAGATTAAAATTGGACCTGAGTAAAAAGGAAACAAAGTGCTCAAAAGGAAAGAAAAACTGGGATAGGGAAGAGGAGAAATGGAAGAAAGGAAAAGATTATATGTATGTAGGTTTACACATATAACTGTATGCAAGATAGATAACTGTACTACTAATCTCTGTTAATCATCAAAATGAACAGTTTGTGCTGTCATTGTTTGATTATTTGATCATTTTTATGCCTAGGTCTTATAACCTAAACAACTACTTCTAAGATAACAATATGGAATGCATTAACTAGTGTTGATTTCTTACTGTTGTTTTGTTTTGTTTTTGTTTTTTAAATTCTGTATTATTTCTATCCTTTTTTCTGATTTTTTTTAAATAAAAAAATGAAATTGGGCCTGTATCTTTCACCATGCACTAAACTAAATTTGAAATGGATCAAAGATCTAAGAATTAAAACAGAAACATTAAATTTGCTGGAAGATATAATAGGCAAAACTCTTGAAGACATTGGTATAAGCAAATACTTTATGAATAAAACCTCTATCACACAGCAACTCTCACAAAGAATCAACAAAGGGATCTAATTTTTTTTTTTTTGTACCGGGGATCAAACTCAAGACCTCGCCCTTGCCAGGCAAGCACTTATGCTTGCTGAGCTAAATCCCTGGCCCCAATCTCATCTTATTAAAAATCTTTTGTACAGCAAGACAGCCCATAATGTAGAAAAAAATGTTTGCCATCTGTTCCTCAGATGAAGGATTACTATCAAGAACATATAAAGAACTCAAAAAAAACAGAACTCCCAATTTTAAAGACCCAATCTAAAAATGGGCATCAGAGATGCATACAGATTTCGCAGATGAAGAAATACAAATGGCAAATAAATATATGAAAAAAGGTTCAACATCGCTGTTCATTAGAGAGATGCAAATTAGAACAACACTGAGATTTCATCGCACTCTGAAAAAAATGACTATTATCAAAAAAATCAATCAATAACAAATGCTGGTGTGTCTGTGGGGGAAAAGGAACACTTCTCCACTGTTGGTGGAAGTGTAGACTGGTACAACCACTGTGAAAATCAGTGTGACAGTTCATCAAAAACTAAGATTAGAGGTCCCATTTGACCCAACTATTCCCCTCCTAGATATCTTCCCAGAAGAATTAAAAACATCATACCACAGTGATATATATGCATCCATCTTTATAGCAGCACAATTTGTAATAGCTAGATCTTGGAAGCAACCCAAACTCCCATCAATTAAGGAATGGATAAAAAAGATGTGGACACATTTTTTTTAACACAGCGGAATACTACTCAGCCATAAAGGATAAACTGGAGACTTTTATAGGTAAATGGATGCAACTCAAGACCACACTTACAAGTGAAATAAACCAGGCGCACATATGAAAATGTCATATTGTCTCTGTAGTGAGAGAAACTGAAACATTAAATAAGATTCAAAATGTAGAGTAGATATTGTAAAATGGGAAGAATCTGTTAAAAAAGAAAGAGAAACTAGGGTGGAGGAAAGGGGAAAATAAGGAATGGAAAAAGCAAAATATATATATGCAACATAGTTATGATAGTTATATTCTTAATTTCTCTTAATGCATTGAAAAGAAAGGTTATTGTATATATTGTTTGGGCAATTAAATTCCTATGTCTTGCACTCTCTATAACTAACTTAAAGATAAAAATATGCAATGTATTAATTATTGTTACCCTCCTATCACCTTGTTTTGAAATTTTGTTTTATTTTTTCTCTTTAAAACAAAATAAATAAATAAATACAGAAAAGGATGATTACAGTTTCTCATGACACTATACTGTCAAAGACTGGGCATTAGAAATATATAAGAAATATGAAAGATAAGCACTGGTGTGGACTGTGAGGACAGAGAACTAGCCACGCCCTGACAGAACCAGAGCCCTATGTGGGCCACTGCCGGACCAGGACATCCAGAGCTAAGCCTCTCCCCGTGGTCTACCACTGGCAGGGGGACAGTTAGATCCCAGCTCCTTCCAGCTGACAATCAAGAAGTGCTAATTCCCCTCCCAAACAGTTCCCAGCTGATCCAGAGAAACACAGGCTCTGATGATAGCTATTAAGGTAAAACGCAATTGAATACCTGTGGTGTTTTGGTGTTTCACTGACCTTGCAGGTCTTAGGTCTGTGGTCTGATCATCTATTCAGAAAATAGTGGTATGCAGTGTGGCATCTGGGGGGGTCTCATTCTGAAGGTGATAGCCATTGTTGACTCCCTATAGTCTTGTTCTTAAGTCCTACATTGTTTATTGTTTTGTTGGGCTTTCTTCTCTTGCTTTGTTTATGTTATATCCAGTGGCATGAGCAGCTATTTCAGTGATAGTAAGATACATATGGTAGCCATTTTGAATTTACTATTGTCTTGTTTTGTAGTCTTTTATTGTATGCATTGTTTTGCTTTTACTGTTTCTATTCTATTCTGTTCTGTGTGATTTTTACTATGTCTGAAGGTATATGCAGCTATTTTGAAGACAAAAAAAGGCATTATGGTAATTATTGTTGATTTTGTAATGTTGTGAAGTCCTGTATCACTTACTCTGGTTTGTTCTGATTGGTTTTATTCTGTTTTATTTCCCTTGGTTTTATTCTCTTTAAAATAAAAAAAAAGAAATATGAAAGACAGAGTTCCAGTCCTCCAAAGGTCTTCTTTATGCTTACTTTCTTCAAAGTCTGAATACTGCTCATGTTATAACTAAGCATAAATATCCAGCACTTACTACATGCCAAGCCCTGGATGAAATATATGTATATATTTATTGGATCCTCAGTACAACCCTTTAAGATAAATACCACTATCGCTTCTTGACCTTTTGGCTAACATCAAGTGAAGATAGGTACCACTGCTACCCTCATCATATAGACAGAGAAACCAAGGTACAATGAAGTTAAGTTGCTCACATAAGTTCTCATAACTCTCAAGTAATGGAGTTGAAATGTTAATACCTGAGCCTAGCCTCATAATCACTTTGCTAATTAAGCTCTGGGATATACTGGGTGTAGGAACATGGAACGCCCAAATCCTGCCCCTAAACACCCAGCCTCTGTCAACTGTGAATCACTTCATAGCCTCCTCTTGGTAATTAAAGCTGGAGCACATGGCTGAACACCAAAGTCTTAGAGGGTCTGTCTCCTCCACCACTACTCCCAAGCTAGGATATTGCCTCTGTTTAATGCTAGAGAATGAAAAGTTTCACAATAATATTGAGCAGGAGATCCTCATCATGACCACTCGCTCAGGGTCTTGAAAGTGGGAATGGAGGAT
>RJWT010010532.1:0-24097 GCA_004365215.1 Cuniculus paca
CTCCTGCAAGGGACAGGCACAGAGGGCCAGGTCAGCTGTGAACCTTGGTCTCCTCCAAGCTGTCTTCTCAAGTCCTGGGGTCAAAGTTTGCACACAGCAGAGAAAGGGGAAAGTGGGAGAAGGGGCTGCCTTTCTTCTCAGACACATGCCTTTCACATCCATTTCTGCCTCTGTCCCCCAGGCCAAGATTTAGGCACAGCTCTTTTTACATGGGCTTTGCATAAGGACTGTTAAGAGCGCTCAGAACCTTCACTGGGAGAGGAAGTTGTTTTGAAAAAATACAAAGCAGGATTAGAAGCCAGGTTTGAGTAGGAAGTTTGAGGCTTGTAACTATGGATTCCTTTCCTTTCCTAAAACAAGAGGGGATTATTTATAAATAAGTGTATTGGTTGGGATTAAGTCCAACTGTAACAGAAAACCCCAAAGTAACCATTGTTTGGTTCTGCTTTTCATTTCTGAATGTATTAATGAGAGCCACACCCTCTGCTGGTGGGAGGTCTGAAGTGCCCAGGCAAGGTCTAGGTACCTGGCATTTCATCCTGGCTAGCTGTGTACAGGGGGTGCTACCCCAGAGAGGAAAGGTAACTTCTCCAAGGTCACACAGCCTCTTCAAGCCAGAGCTGGCACGAAGCTGCAGCTCTTTCCACTCCAACAACTGTCCCTCTCCAGAGCCAGCACTAGGGGAGGAAGAACACATGCCAGCTACCGGACAGGGACAGGAATGTGGCTTCCTGAGCTGAGTCCTCTCTTCCTCCACTAATACCAGGTTTGGGGCAAAGTGACCAGACTCGAGGTTCTTCAGTGTCTTTCTATGTGGGCTTTGCCCAGGACCACAGAGGACAGCAGAGGAGACAGATAATGAGGCTTCCAGGTGTGGTGCCCAGGTCACCAACTTGTCCCGTGGCTGCCCTTGACAAGAGCAGTGACAGCAGCGTTTCACACCAGGAAGTCAAGGTCATTGTCAAGTTCAGCCCCAAGTCACACAGCCTCAAAGTAACAGGGCTCACAGTCAGCACTTCTGCCTCTGAGAACTGGCTGCTCTTTTCCCGGGAGCTCCTCGGGAAAAGGACCTCCCCTCTCTCTGTCACTGCACAGTAAATGGCAAGATCAGAGTTAAGGCTCATCCCTTGGTGTGGGTGCCAGATATCCAACTCAGAGGTGTTTAAAATTTCATTTTGTAGAGCTGCCCAGCTAAGATTTCGTTAGGGAAAACAGCCTGCATCAGAATTCCAAACCAGTTAGAATTAAATCTCAAAAACACCATTAGAAGTCGGGTGTGGTGGTGCACACCTGTAATCCCAGCACTCAGAAGGCAGAGGCAGGAGGATCACCACAAGTTCCAGGCTAACCTGGGCTACATAGTGGGTTCAGGGCCAGCCTGAATTACAAAGTGAGACTCCGTCTCAAAAAGAAGACAAAACGAAAGAAAACACCATTAGCCTGGCAGCACCTCAGAGTCTACATAAAACATACCTCTCCCACCTATGCCCGAGAACTCCAAGAGGGTCCCTCCAGCTGCTGTTTCACTCCCTTGCTGCTGTTTTACGCAACTAAATGAGGATTCCTAAAGGTTTTCATCTTCTGAGCCTCACGTGCTGCACCTTCTCAGCTGTCCCTCAGCACCCCTGCCACCGACACTGCCAGCACCATGCATACACAGACCGAGTGCTGCCAGCTGTCTCAGGATGCACAGCTCAGGATGCACAAGATCGGGTCTGCTGCTTGGGGTCTCCGCACAGGTCCACAGCACCTGGGCAGCAGGTGTGGCCACCAACTGTCCTCAAAACACCATGGAGAAGGGAGCACCCTTCCCACGTGTGCCTAGGGAGGACCACCAGGCCGTGAGGCCCCCTCTAGACATTAACTGCCACAACTCAGCACCCAGTGTGTCCCACAACCCATAGGACTCTCCACAATCCTACTCCACAGGTCTTTCTGTGATGCAGAAATGCATGTTGAATTTTTTTCATTTTAGTAGCTGCACACGGCTAGGGGTTACCATGTTGGGCAGTTCTGGAAGAACTAGCACCTTTCTTTCTCTGTCTCTTGATGCAAGCACCAACGTGGGAACTGTGGCCACAGCAGAGTCCTTGTACCCCAACCCCCAGTTCCCTACCTTTCCCACTCCCTCTGCCCAACTTCTCTAATATCCTAAGGCCACATATTACCTCTAATAACAGCGCTTTCTCATTCCAGTTATAATCACAAACCCCTCTAGGGAGAAAGTGTTAGAGTACAACAAATGTTCTGTCTAAAGGTTCAGAAAATCACTTTGCAAAAATGCTTTGGAGTGGATGCTGGAAAATTAACTAAGTATCAGGTGGGTTTGAGTAAGTTAGCACTCAGCCCCACGAGCTCGCCAGTGTGTTTGGAGAAGGCTCTTTTTCACTGGCTCCAAATAACAGACAAATTGTAAATGTAATGAGTGACCATGGGAAGGGTGGCTGCAGCCTTCAGAGCAGGAAGGCCTCTGCAGGGAGGAGAATATTAATCAAGACTCTAGCGCTGGGGCCCAAGGAAAACAAGTCACTTCTTCATGTTTAAGGCAGCTCCCCAGCTTGATGTGCACACACTATACACACACCCTCCCACCAGGGAATTGTGTCAAATGCAGGTTCCCATCCCACGGGGGTGGTACTGGCTCCGCTGGTCGCTGGTTGTGCTGCTGCTGTTGCTGCCGCCTCCGGTCTCCTTGCCTCTCTCCACCCCTCCCGTGGCCCCCTGCAGACCTTGGTGCTTGCATCAAGCCAAATTTCTGTAAGAAGGAAGCCTATGGTGCAAACAGGCTCAGGCAGGCCGAGAGAGCCAGGCATGGTGTCTGCATCACTGGGAGCAACAGCCAGATACCACCCTGCAGAATCAGCCCTCCCCCACCGGAGGACACCCTGAGGCTCGCTGGCTGTTCTTCTGGTAGTGGCTTTGACTTGCATCCGAGCTACTGAACCACAGGCCCACTGGTGTGTCTGTGAGGGCAAGTCTTCACAGGAAGCCACACATGTGCCCCAAAGCTTACAAAAAGCTCCAGACTCATGCGGGACTTCAGGGCCACGTCGCAGTCCTTCATAGCCTCCATCACACCCACCATGGAAGCTGAGACTGCAGTGTCACGGAGGCCAAGCCCCAGGCTCAGTCCGTTGAGACCCATGGAAGTTCCAGGTGGGATGAGCAGCTGCTTCTCAGTGAGCACCTGTTTGCTTTAGGTGGGGACCCCTACATACTTGCCATGGTTTTACCTCATGCAAAATCATTGCCTCTGTTATCTAGTAGGCATTTGGGACCTAACACTATTTTGGAATTCATTTAGTTCAAAATGGAGTTTTCAGGGAAGCTATTTTGCTTGAAAACAGTGGTGATACTTGAGAATGAACATGCTTTACTTTTCAGATTTGAAGGCTGAAAAGCCTTCCCCCTGTTGCTAAGAGCAACTCCTCACCTAACCAGAGATGGCACCGCGGGTGTGGTCCGCTGAGCCCAGAGGCTCCCCTGAGCCCAGGGGCTCCCCTGCCAGGGAGATGAAGAATCTGGAAGAGGTGGACCCCTAACCATGCATGTAGGCTGGTTACTATCAAATCAGTGCTGGAAATGAAACCAAACAGGTGACTAGAGAAACAATCCTGTCTGTGGTCCACAGGGCTCCACCTCCAGGGCCACCCCACACATGTACCAGGAGAGTGACAGCTCCTAAGCGACACCCGAGTGCCTGTGCCCCCGACAGGCTCTCACAACTAAGATGCCACTGTCCCTCCAAGCTCAGCTCTCCCAAGCCCTCAAGTGTCCATAACTCTTCATTGGCTGATCCAAGACATCAATGCCACCTTTAACGCATAGGACAATGACAAAGCTTCTAACAGATAAAGCAAAACCTGAGAGACCAGGGAAGCCATGCCCTTTGGTGAGCCAGCAGCAGCAGGCCCAGAAGCTACAAACCCCACCCCACCCCCAACCCATGAGCCAGCAGCCAGGCCTGGAGAAGCCACACCACACATCCCCCACCACCACCATGAACCCCACCTAAAATAAGGTTAGATGTAGACACAAAAGAGATTACAAGTCACACACCTGAAATTTCTGAAATGATAGCTGAAGTGGGGAAGCAACTTAGTACTTACAACACTGTTTCACTAATTTCGCATGTCTCTCTCTCACCCAAAACAAGTCTGGGAGACACAGACATAGAAGAAATTAAAAGCCACACACCTGAAATTTCTGAAATGATAGCAACTGAAGTAAAGACACAACTAAGGGCTTACACTATTCCATTAACTTTGCATGCCTGTACCTAGGAGTCTGAGCAAGTACCTGGAGGATAACAATCTGCAGTATGGTAACTATTGTTGATTGCCTTCTGTCCTGTTTTTGAAATTCAAGGTCATTCTCACTGTATTATTTTGGTTCATTTTATTGTTTTGTTTTGCTTTATTGTCTTTAAAATAAAAAAATTTTTTTAAACCTAAAGACAAAGCATAGGCTAATGAGCAACAGTGGACGGTCTCAACAGACTCCAAGCACCGTGCAGAACACGAAGAGGGAAAGGCAGGCCAGGAAAGACCTGAATGCTACCAGCAAGCTGACCTTGCTGGTGTGGAGAGAAGGTGACGTCCTGCAGAATACACTTTGTTTTCAAGTGGACAAGAAGAGTTTCCAAGACAGCCACGTGTGGGACCATAAAATGAAGGTTCAATAAATTTAAAAGGACTGAATCATTTAAGGTATATTCCCCAGTCACGGTGGAATGAGAAATCAGTAAAAGAAAACTATAACAGTAGTAATGCAATAGAAACAGAATTCAAGTCACATATGCAATTTTAAATTGTTTTCCACTCGTTGCAAAAGTGAAAGGAAACAAGTGAACTTCACTTTAATATTTTTTATTTAGCCATACACCCAAAATACTCATTTCAACATTAAGCAACATTAAAAAATGAGCTATTTACATTCTTTTTTATCCATGTCAAGTCTTCAAAACCCAGTATTTTACAGTTAACAGCACATCTCAGTTTGAGTTAGCCCTGTTTCAAGTCAACAGTGACACAGAGCCAGCGTCTGCCACGCTGGACCCCACAGTTCTACATGGCACAAAAACAGGTTAATGTGCTTTCAATACCCATCCTTCACTAAGTTAGCTTTTTCAAAGAAAAAATATCACACTGAAACAGAACTAGACTTTTGAATATTTAATTCTATCTAAGAATAAAAAATAAAAAAAGAACATTAATCCATTAAGTGGACAAGGCTACCAACTGGTCTCCAAACACCTGCTCCCTTCATTCACCTACTTTCAGAGTGGACAAAACACCCATATCCACCCTTGTTCTCAAATGGGTCCCCTCTTCCCACAAGAGCCACTGGCTACTTTGGGGTCCACCAACTCTTCTCTCTGCTTCCCTGCTGATGCCAGTAACACACAGGTCTTGTGTCTGCTGGTGGTTTATCCCCAGGCTTCACATTCTAGAATTCATGGGGTATCTTGTCACCCAGCTATGCTACTGATGTTATCCAAGGGCTTTTGGTTGCTATTTTATACAAACCCAAGAAATCCAAAACAAAACCCAAACTCCCCAAAACACTGTTACTGTTTCCCCAGAATCTGACTTTATAAAACACACCCATTAATGATGAAAATGAAGTTTTTAAGAAAGATACTATTTTCTGAATACCCTCTTAGATCTGACTGCAATGTGGAATAAAGGAGATGCAAAGAAATAATGCACGATAAGAAAGAATAAGGAACCAAGCAAACCCAGGAGGCCAGGCAAATGGAAAAAGTGGATCCCTACCCAGACCAGCCACCAGGGACAACACCCAGATGAAGAATACAGTCTGGAACAAGGCAAATGGGGTGCACATCCTAGAGGCTCCCCAGACACATGAAACAACCCCCAAACAGGCACACAGGCACTATTACTAGAATTAAAATCAGTGTAGATGACTGCTTCATTCTCTGAAGTTAAGACAACAGTGGCCTTGGTGTGATTTTTGTAAAACAATGGCAATTCCAAAATCACCAAATCACAAAACCGCTACAAAAATCATAAAACTACCCAAACAATGACAATCAAAAATCAATGGCCTGCTCCAAAATCACCCTTTTGCTCTGCTTTGTGCTGCTCTGACAGAACACCTGACATGGAGTAATTTATAAAGAACAGGAAGTTACTTCCTACAGTTTTGGAGGCCAGGAAGTCCAAGGTCCAAGGGTCCACATCGGGCAAGGGCATTCCTGCTGGTCACCCCATGATGGAGGTGGAAGGAAGGGAGCTTGTGCACAGGAAGAGGGGCCCAACCTCTCCTGCCTCCATGCCTACTCCCTGGATAAGAACTGATTACTCATGAGGGCAGCCTGAGCCTCTCTTAAGCGTCCCACCTCTCAACAGTGCTACAGTGGGAACTCAGGTCCCCAACACAGGATCTTGGGGACACACTCATGCCACAGCACCAGAAGACCCTGAGGAACATAGCATGATCGCAGCAGACTAAAGTCGGTAATGTAAAACCCAAAGGAGTAGACCCTATTAAGATGCAAGAGTCTCCGAATGTGTTGAAATATAAAAGCCAAGATACTTGCCAGGCACAGTGGTACATACATGCCATCCCAGCTATACAAAAGGCTGAGGCAGGAGGATTACACTTCCAGGTTGAGGCTAGTCTGGGCAACTTACCAAGACATTGTTTCAAAACACAAAATAAAAAGAGGTGGAGATGTAGCTCAGGAGTAGAGTACCCCCGATTTAATCCCCAGCACCACAAAAACAAAAGCAACTTAAGAGTACTTGCTTATGAATTGTACATAACACATGTAAGTATTACACAGTATATTAAGTAACAGCAGTCAGGAATTTAACTCAATGGCACAGCGCCTGCCTGGCAAGCGTGAGGTCGTGAGTTCAATTCCCAGTACCAAAAAACAAAAAAACAGCACCAAAATATACAAAGCAAAAGATCTACACAAATGAAAATGAGAGAAATAACTGTAACAGAATTTAAAATTAACATCTATAGAGTTTATAACCAAAACAAGTAAATTTGCACTATAAAATTAAATTGGTTGATAAATACACATTCACATGTCATATGCAAATTGAATAAATTTTCATTTAAAACACCCATGGAACACATTCTGAAGATGTTAGTCCCACCAGTCATGGTGGCACAGGCCTGCAATCCCACCACTTGGGAGGCTGAGGCGGGAGGATCACTGTGAGTTCAAGGCCAGCCTGGACTACTACAGAGCAAGACCCTGTTTCAAAACACCTTCCCCAAAAGAAAACAAATAAAGATGTTAGGTCCCAAAACCTCAATAAATTCTAAAAAGCAAAGATTACATAAATTGTATTTTCTTTCTACAATATGAAAATCCTACATGTAGGGGAAAAAAAATTTTTTTTTTTGGTTTTTTTTTGGTACTGGGGATCAAACTCATGACCTTGTGCTTGTCAGGCAGGCTTTTGCTGCTGAGTTAAATCCTCGGCTTTTTATTTTTTGAGACAAGGTCTTGCTATATAGTCCAGGCTGGCCTTGAACTCTCTTATGTAGCCCAGGCTGGCCTCAAACTCACAGTGATCCTCCTGACTCAGCCTCCCAAGTGCTGGGATTACAGGTAGTGCAACACCACACCCAGCAGCAAAAAAAAAAAAAAATTAAAAAACCAAACCAGAGAAATTTTTAAATATTCTTAATTGTTGAACTAAAATGTTAATAATAAACTACTTAGAAAACAAGGAGTCTATATATCAAAATGGCTAGGATGTTGACATTTTTTAACTGAGAGGTAACTCAAAAGCCTTCAACAGTCATTTGCGTATCAGTGAAAAACAAGCAATCACACTCAAAAGTGAAAAAAATTTGAAGAAAATAACTACAATGAGAAATTATTATTTTAAATCATATAAAAAGAATCAGAACAGATAAAACACTAGTTTTCATATGGGAAAAAGCTTTAAGACTAGTCAAAGAAAAAGTAAAAAATAGAACTAGGACAAAGTATCTCAAAAGTAGCAAAATTAACTGGAAATTTCTATTAAAATTTTCTATTAACCAATAAAATCATTAAATTTCAACAAGATACAAATTCTACTAGAAGAATATAAATTACATACTTAAATTTGGTAAATAACAAAATGAGAAATACATTTTAAAACAGAAAATCTTACAGTCGCTTACATTTAAAAACGGGTAAGTCACGAAAGCTGACAATTACCAAGAAATCATTTCCAAACAGAGCTCTAAATGTGAAAGTTTTACAAGCACAATCTTTCAGTGTTCCATGGAACAAACCACCCCCGTGCAATAACTGCTTAGTGCACAGAAAAATACACACAGCCATTCCATCTACTTTGTGGAGCTAGCAAAATCCCAATGTTACAATTTGTACAATTGCCCAAAAGACTCTTCTGCTCATGTGAAAATGTAAACTTCTACATAACATTAAGACAAACAAGCCAAATCCTGCACCACCAGCGGGCGGTCATGCTCTAGGACTCGTGATTCCTAGGGAGGACACATGCTGGACAGCGCAAATCTACAGTGCCTAAAATACACTTTTTCTTTGATTTTGTTCATTAGTACTTCAGCATTATCTCCAGTTTTTCTTGATCAGGTTTAACTTTCCACCCTAAAGTCACTGAGACTTGAACATGGCTTTCAGAACCAATGCCTCCACGTACTGAGCGCCTCACAGGAGGGCTGAAACAGTCCCCGCACAGGTTGGGCTGGTGCTGGCGAGGGGCCATGGCTCTCCAGGGCACCCGGCAAAGGATGGTGGCATGTGTGTCTGCCAGCGACAGAACCACTGCAGTGTGGCAAAAGCGTAAGCAGTTTACAATGCACTGAGACTCCACTTTTAAAGCTGAAATTGTGAATTTCTTTAGGTATAAGTATGCACATTATTTCGAATTTTGTGAACAAAGTGAGTGTTTATTAGTAGATCGACTATTTTAAGCCTATACAAATCTACATAAAATGCAAAAAAAATCAGTAAATCTTTAATTAAAAAAAAGAATATAACTGGTTGAAGAAGTACAAAGATGATTCAATGTCAGAAAATCTATTAAGGCAAGTCACCAACACACCAACCAGGAAAAACCAGAACAGATGCCCTAAAGGTATACTCGACAAGATTCCAGAGCCATTTCTAATTCAAATTCAAAAAAACCAGAGATACTACCTTTCTAGATAACTCAAAATAGCCAATTTAAAAGTCAAACACAATGGACAGTCCCATTAAAACCACAAAATGAGAAGATCTACTACCAGCATTATCTAACATGGTACCAAACACAAGTCAACAAAACATGCAATGAAAATTTAATAAGACTATTAGAAGAAGAAATAGCATCAGAAGATACTACCAATGTACTTCCTAGAAGACCCAGGAGACATCACTAGAACCAAATGGATGCTGCATTCCCTTGCTTAGAATGTTCTCACAGGGTTCTGTCTTATGAATACTCATCTCCAACACTATGCGTTTGGACTTTAACTGTCATTCTCAACAGACTATAAACCCCACAAAACAGGAAGTGAGCCTATGTGATTCACTGTCCTGTCTCTAAGACTCTGGCATAGGGTATCTATTCAATCAATACTGGTGTGGGAACGAGTTCATCCCTCCTCCATCCCTGTAATCTCTAACATTTTGAAACCAGTCAAACTTTTTTGGTCAATCCAACACATCATTAGCCCATTATGAGCCTGGAAGCAGCTAACATGGTACTGAATCCTTTTACAGAATTGTTACAAAACTAACTTCTCCACTTCCACTCATTTTCCAAATTTTGTACTTGTGTAACTGACTTGTTAAACAAAGAAGTTTGAGGGGCTTTTGAAAGACTTTTCAATTGCCTTTGTCAAAAAAGTGCTCACAATAACAAAAAAATTAAAACTCTTAAATTATAATCCCTAAACTATGTAAGTAGCCAGCAGAGAAGAGGCCCTTCCTAAAGTGATACTGAAGATAAATCCGACGTGCGTCTCACAAAGTGAATCTCTCTTGCTGGTGCAGAGATGGCTGCTCTGTGAAGTCACAGGGGCCACTAGGCACTGATCATCCCGCAATCACCCCGGAGTGACTCATTAAGCAACAGAGCACACAGTGCCTGGTTTGTGGGCACTCTAAGCATCTACAAACAAAAGGCTACATTCATAATTGTTATATTTTGTTTTTATTCAAGGGTTTACTCACAGATGGTACTTTAGAGTCAGGCTCTTTAATTAAAGACCAAACCTAAAAAAATCTTGCAAATACAACACTGGTGAAAAAATGATCATCTTAATAATTTAAACCTCATGTGTCCTTTGGAGTTAGAGGTCTTTAACATCTAACAGGATGTGTATGATCAAGATCATTTAAAATAAACAACCAAAACCACAGACAGTGAGTCGATTTGTCACAAAGATAACCATCAGCGTCAGTCGAGTGAGGAGGAAACCCAGCAGTTAATTTGCCCTTGACAGAATGGAGACTGCACTTCAGAATTTTGCCTCTAAAGTCTCCTTCTCCAGCAGCAAATCAGCGTATCTCTGCTGAAGCTCCTTTTCTCTTTCCTGTTGTCTCTGCACATCTTCTTTTAGACACTAGAAGAGAGAGAAATAGTCAATGATTAGTTCATATGTAAGTATACTGAAAATTACTGCATCTTCTTTAAAATAGCTGCATTCATTCATAATTCTTAAGACACACATGTCCCTCAAAGAAAACACAGAGCAAATACTCTTGATGTGAAACCAATCCTGCAGTTCCTCTCGGCTCTGGTCATAAATTACTTCCTTGTAAAACCTCTGCCGCCACTTCAGACATACAAGTCACTTCTGTCCTAACAATACCCATGGATCCCCTAAGTGCTGATCACCTGGAAGCAGGCAGAGGCTCTCACACATACTTGGGAAAGAAATCTGCTAAACCTGGCCAGAGGAGTCTGATGTTCTGGAGTGAGCAGCTAGGTTCCTGCACCCTAATTTGTCACATGAAAGGACATCGCTTTGGTTCCCTTAAAAGAGACATGAATGAGATGAAATTAAGCTCTGAGGGGACAAAATGACAACAGCTGCCCACCCCACCCCACCAGTGTATCTTGAATCAATATGAAAGTGGGTGCTGAGAAGGCCTGTCTCCATCATCTGTCTGCTCACTCACACACACAGGCAGCCCGGGTTGAAAGTCACACAAGATGCTGTCACTAGAAAAGTCTGCCAGACCCACTTCTGAGATGGTCTGAGACGGACAAGGGGAGGGCCGTGCTTCTACCAGCTCTCCCACTACGTAAGGCTGAACAGCAAAACTCCACGTTACCTCCAGCCTCCGGGGAATGGCAGAATCTTCATGTTTCTTGAGTTCTTCAAAGGTGCGTAGCTCCAAGTGCGCCTGCTCAATTTGGTCCCACAGGTCATTCAGCTGCTTCATGAGCCCCATGGCACGGGACTGGTAGCCTCCAAGCAAAATTTTCATCTTCTTTTCCATCTTTGCTGCCCTCTTGGCTTCTGTCGTCATGTGACCCCTATTTATCTGGGGAAGAGGTTACATCAACATCCATAAAGAAAGCAGATTATTCAATACAAGGCTAAGAAGGCACCTCTGGTCCATCTATGTGCCTCGAAGCAAAAAACGTACCAGAGCTCCTTACAGAACAGCTACCAAAACACAACTTCTAAGCTGTGCTTCTAAGAAGGGTTTACCCTGAATGCACTGGGTTTTTTCACAAGTTAGTCCCAAGCAATCCAAAAAATTTCTCCAATGATTCAATGCTAAAAGAGGCTTGAGATTCACAGTAGGAAAAGACTTTGGTCTATTTTCTGAAAATAACTTCTACTACCCTTCATCTGCAGAGATTTTGAACTGGCAAGCAACACATCATCATCGTTTACATCTCAAAAATGCACTTTTTTACATTCTACATCCAGCTCATTTTTAGTAAGTGAACACTATTCCAATCGATTAAAATGTAACAGTTTAGACCAAACACAATCCCCTCAATCTACCGAATTACTAGATCCTAAATCTGGCGTAAAACCCATAAAGGGAAGAGAAAAAAATCTGTATCGCACTTGGTGACAATTTTGTTAAACACTGAGGAAAAGACAACATAAAATTTAGAGAAATGTTGGTTTTCCTATTAAATATATACAGTGAACACAGAGCAGCTGCCTTCTCAGATCACCCTAAAATTACAGGAAAAGAATTTAAGTATATAAATTCTCTAAAGAACTAGAGAAACAATTAACAGAAGAAAGATTTCACCGAATCGGAGCACGTGAACGGACACAGAAAGCCCCACACAGAAGGCTGCAGGGCAACTGAGCCCCTAGTGTTCCACATCCCCGCAATGTAACCACTTCCCATTTTACAATGATCTGCAAAAGCTTGTTCTCAACACATGTCACTGAGGATTACAGGGCTGAAGCCTTAGGAATAATTATTAACTGAATTCTTTGTACCTATGAACCCCCCCAAAATTGATTCCTTCAGGTGACTTCTATAAGCAACCACAATCAGGTAAGATAATGTATACCTAATGATACTCTGTAATGTCTGTGGACTTTTTGTTGTTGTTGTTGTGTTTATTTTTGGTACCGGGGATCGAACTCAGGCGCCAGGCAGGCACTTGTGTATACTGTAATGTATACCGATACAAAATAAAGTATCCAAGAGTGCTCTGTAACAAGGGAGACAGTGTGATAATGTAAATATCATTTTTTTTTGCACCATACTAAAGTGTAGGGCAGTACTATGTAAATAAAGAGAAATGGTACCACGGAGAAAATCATCAAATACAAAATGACATAAAAACTATACCTAGCGCTGGGCGTTTAGCTCAGTGGCCTAAGTGCTTGCCTGGCACGTGCTAGGTTGTGAATTTGATCCCTAGTACAAAAAAAAAAAAAAACTATACCTAGGACATTTCACATATGTGCAGAAAAATATAATCACCTAAACAAATACACAGCTTCCCATAACTCTGAAATGTCCATTTTAATGCATAACATCCAATTTCAAAACAGATGTTAAACACCTATCACTAGACTACGTAAGAATGCAAAAACAAACAAAAAAAATTAAACGCCCATCGAAATGTAAAGCACGATATACTTGTCCTGGAAAACGTGTACTTCGTATCTGGCTTAGTTCATTAAAGTCAAACACACAAGCTATGGGGCAGTGGGGCCCTGTATATAAAGCAGGTGCCTCAACAAGATGAAATGGACCTAAAATTAAAAGTCCTTTAAAACCACTTCTAGAGCATTTTACAGAAGTTAAGCTTTTCTTCTGCAATGTAAAGAACAAATCTATGTAAACTCTTAATGTCCCATAAAGGAGCCATTTCCCACTACTAGGTACCAAATCAAAGTCAGCTCAATGCATCATGCATCTTCTAAGAGGGTCAGCAAACACTGCGGCACGCAGCTGCATGGCATGGAGTCTCTTCTCCCAGCCCCACCCCGAACACAGGACCTAACTAGCCTGAGCTGATGCAAGCTATGTAACCTGTGGGTCTCACTTTCTCAAACAGTAGTAAAACAGCAGTTGCTGCTACAAATTATTATGAAGCTGAAATTGTATGTAAAGTCCTCAGACACCCACAACCTGGCACAGAATAATCGGTCAACAAATGTTAACTTGAACTGTAACAATTACAGTATTTTACAGATATTTTCAGTTCAACCACTTTGTTCTCTGATGATAAGAGATGAAGGAAGAGACTTTAAAATCTTGTTAAATTCTAACTTTAATAAAAGACTGTGTCGACCTCTCTTGGGAATAAAGCAAAGAGAAACAGCTGCTCCTTAGTATAAACCTTTTGAAAACCAGCAGATCAACCAGCACATACTGGGCCTCTGTCCTACAATGTAAGAGATCCGAACACGGACTGCCTCAGAGCTCCTCTGCCCTATGCGAAGACTTTCTAACTCAATTTCAAATGAGGCAAAGTGCCCAAGTAGAGGGACCCAACAATTCCTTCCCCAGAGTAAACCCAAGAGAGGTGAAAACCACCCACAAAAAACTTGTAAACAATGTTTGTAACAGCTAAAAGGTAGAAACACCCCAACCATCCAACAACTAAAGTGCATAAAACAAAATGTGCATCATCCACACAATGAAATATTCCTCAGCCATAAAAAAGAAACTAAATACTTACTAACATAAGCTGTGACAAGGTGAACTTTGAAAACATTGTTAAATCAAAGAAGCCCATCACAAAAGACAACACATTTAAGTGATTCCACATCTATGAAATGCCCTGAAAAAAGCAAAATCTACAGGTACAGAGAGTAGATAAATGGTTGCCTAGAGCTGGACAGGCTCAGGGAACAGACAGTGACTGCCAACAGGTACAGGAGTTTTTTCTGGGATGACGGAAACATCCCACAACTGATTGCAGGGATAGCTTCAGAGCTCTGTGAATATGCTAAAAGCAGGCCCGAATACTAAAGGGGTGAGCTCATGTGGTCACTTGTATCTCAATGAGGCTACTATGACTACAACTATCCAAATGGTAGAAATACTACCTTCTGTGAGGACAAAAAAGAAACAATCTTCATCATTAATTGTTCTGGATACAAAATGTAAAAACATTTCCCCCAAAATCAAATTAGTACTCTCCATAGCCAAGTTCTAGAAAGTGATGGGGAAAGGAGCTACATTTCTTTAAAAAGGCAAAACTTCCTCCCTCAAACATTTTGTAGTACAGTCTATGTAAGAATATACTAATTTGCATTCACTCTCTCCCAGTTCAAATATTCCTGAAACACATCTTTTAAACCAGAGCTTTTCAAACTTGAGAATGCCTGTGGAGTTTTGAAAATCTACCAGGGCCAACCCACTAGCCTCCTGACTTTGGTTTAAATGCTTTCAGACTTTTCTGTCTTTAAAACCCCCTAAGATTCTAACAGGTAAGCAGGATGGATAACAGGCATCAAACAGGCAGACAACAGCTATTTTCTCAACTCTACCCACCAAAAGGTCTTTTCCAATGAGAAATGAACTAGTTTCATTAAGTTACATCGTTTTTTTTGTTTGTTTGTTTGTTTTTGGGGGTTTTTTTTTTTTGAGACAGGGTCTCACTATGTAGTTCAGACTGGCCTTGAGCTCACTTTGTAGCCCAGATTGGCCTTGAACTAACAACAATCCTCCTGCCTCAGCTTCCCAAGTGCTGGAATTATAGGCGTGGGTCACTATGCCTGGCTTACATGACATTATTCATGTTATAATTCACCATGTTCTAAGAATATCCATGTTAAAATATCCTAATTATATGTAAATTCAAATACACAGCCAAGGATCTTCAGACCACAGAATTTCAAATTACTAGTGTTTTTTAAACTAATCATAAATTAACATTTTCACAAGTTAAGATAATTGAATTATCTTTACAGCACTCTACCTCAATTATCTTTATGGCATTCCACAGACATTTGATTTCCCATTTGGTGTAACAGCTTAATACCATTGTTCAAAGAAACTAATTAGTACATTTTGTATTATTAATACCCTGTGTCGGGAATTACCTCACCTCATACAGTTGAGTCATTTACTATCCCCAAACCACTTGGGACTTTCAAACTCCAAAGTTGTTTCAGTTTGTTGCCAACAATTACACTTCATCTAGCCTCAATCCTATTAAAAATCTTCTGGCTCAACTATACTGTACTGAGATTCCAAGCAAACATGGGAAGCAGTTTATATAAAAATAAATTTAATTACAAAAAAAACTAATTTAGCTAAATAACTATAGAAAGTTGTAAGACATAAAAGATAGCTTTCCATATTCAATTTTAGTTATCCAAACTCTGCCATCTGATAAGAAAGGTGCTGGCAGGCTTTGTAAAATTCTAAACCTAGGACCGCTCAATATACTTTAAAACAGGGAAGAAACCAAAAAAATAAAAAAAAGCGGGCCATAGTTTCTGGTCTATTTCAAGCTAATAAATCTTAAGCATGAAATACATATGCATACACGGGACAGAAATATCTTAAATCAGCCCCAAATTCCCAACACCACACATGTACATACATACACAGTTAAGTGCAGGAATATAAAATATGGTATAAAATATGAAGAAAACCAGGCTCTGTTTAACCAGATTAATATTTTTAAAGTCTTTTCAAAAATAAATAAAAACCTTTAGATATTAGCAACTACCCTGAAGGACAGTATTTGTTTAAAAAGATTATATCCTATCCTACAGATCATTTTACCAAAAGTTCTCCAAAATAAAAGGCTTGTCAAACCAGTATGTCTTAGAGCTTATCAAAAATATTTTTAAATGTTACTCACCTCTGTATATAGGATGAATCTACAGCCATACCACCCTGAACACACCAAATCTTGTCTGTATATAGGACGATACTAACCTGAAATGTAGGATTACTAACCTGAAACCTGACATGCTCTACGTTATGTCGAGAACTGACCTTTGCTCCTGAGAGCTGCAGAACTGACAAGCATCTCCCTATCAGGCACCAGGGAGCAGACGTATGTACCCACCGGCCTGCAACTGCCCACCTTCTATATAAACCACCCTGAAATCAGCTTCCAGGTAAGACGGACGTTGGACCAGAGTCCTCCATCTTCTCTGCCAGGTGGCTTTTCAAATGAGGTCACCTTTCTTGCCGTAACACCTGTCTCTTAATTGGCCGCTGATGCAATGAGCAGCCACACTTGCACCCATTACCACTGGGGTCAAACGCTCTGCTGCAATAACAGACAGGTCTTTTAAATACAGCTACTATAGGGGAATGTAAAGGCTACTACTGTGCTTTAAATACATATCAGCACAAAATTTCAAATAATCTTAAACAAAACAAAGTTCACCATTATTGCATGTATTAGGAATTTAAGGTAGATCAACACCTAACACAAACTTAATTTCATCCAATATGAAAACGTAAAATTCAATCCAAAGCAGACAGATGAGAATATATTTAACACACAAATGTGCGGAGGGCCAAGACTCACAAATTTCAGGCATCATAATTTTATTTATGATAAAACTGCTCTCTGGGGAGACAGGTACAACATGAGTGGCTACAATTTGATGACTGCAGCAGCTGGAATAATACCAGATGAGTCATTACAGTGATCTTCTCTGGGACATGTTTGAAAATTCCTGTGTTAAAAGGACTTCTTCATTCAATTCTAGTATCTACTCTAAAAGCTAATTATTTCACTAACTTAAGGCCATACACTATCAACCCTCAAAAGTCAGCATAACAATAATGGACATTTAAATTTATATTTCAACCATTTCGACACATTAAAATGTATACAAGAAATCTTAAAATCTATAATGATACAAAATCAATTGATAATACCCACAAACATTCATCAAAACTTACAGAATATAAAAACTTAGCCCCTCTTTGTTCAAGTTAAAGTACCTTCTTGATATCTTATCATATCAAAGCAAGTTTCATCTAATCATATTTAATCATCGAGGGTATAGAAACACTGGTACAGACACACAAGAGAATTCCATTTACTAACATGGGCTGTTTGTTAGTGTCTCATTTCATCTCACAGGATCTCACATTCACAGTTCCATTAAATAAAACCTATGACCCACACCGCATTTACAGATAAAGACACTTGAGACCCAGAGAGGTCAAGTGCATGACGCTATGGCATCATGTCCTGCTGTAGACCCAACACCTCAGGGTACAACTCAGCTAACATCACAAATGTCTTCCTTGCCCCACCCCAATATGCACACATCCCTGAAAAAATTTAACGCTCAGATTGGATGGCTTAATGCCGCCAAGCAGCTCCCTGAAAAGCAAATTATTCTACACACACGCAAATGAGACCTTCATTAGCGGACCTGCCCATCATTCTTTCCCTGACACAGACATTAACATTCATGTTCCCTTTTATGAGAATTTCATTTCACACTTGACAAAAGCTTTTTACTTTCTTCAGCTTATACTGTGGCATTTGTAATTCTTTCATTCTTAAGCTATACAACTATGGGAAAAACAAATGACTGAAAAATTTTACAGACAAAAAAAAAAAGGTTACACGTGACAACTTTCTAAAAAGTAGGGCAAAATTTAACTAGTGTTTAAATTATTCAAAAGTTTTACCAAAGTTAATCTTTACAACAGACTAAATGAGAGCAAGTGATCAGGTTTTCTCTTTTTAAAAAATCCTATATACAATCATAATGAAAAGTAAATGAAAGATAAAGTATATCATCATTCCAATTTAGTTTTAAATACTTCCTCCCTTCATCTACACACTGAAAGAAAAGATAAAAGGCTGTGTGTGCACAAAAATGTTTGAGGTGACTGTACCTGGATAGTAGGCTTCTTCTACATTTTTTCTACTTCTTTCAAATTTTCTACAAAGCATGGGTATTATTTTTAGAAAAAGTCTACAAATGTTATTTTTTTAAATGCATAGAAGAGAAACTGTCTCAAAAAGACTGGCCAGAGACCAGTGGAAAACTGATGGTCCCCAGGAGATGAATCAGTGGACCCGTAAGTGTTTCCTCGGGTCATTACAAAAGGGGGCTGTATGGGACTTATAAAAGTGTAATTGTTACTTTCAAGCTCACTGAGCTTGTTAAGGCTACTAAGCTTAAGAAATTCCAAAATAAACACTCTCTCCTTGGGCCTCCAGTACTGTCTTCAGTGAGAGACTGTTAGGCAAGTTGAGAAACATTAAGAGCATCCCTCACTGAAATGCTTGCTTGCGAGCCCAGAATAACCAGAGACCACTGCAAAAACAGGGTTAAGCCTACCCAAAATAAATCCTCAGCCTTGGCAGCTCCACTTCCTGGCCATCCTTCAGCAACAGGACCCTTGAATAGTAAAGATGTGGGTCCATCACCACATCTGCAAACTAGAATCTGTGAGTAGCTCTCCTTTCACCTCCATGTGCCTCACCAGACAGGGTTTCCAGGGACCTTTCTCTCTACTGAGGAGCTGCAGGGCCAAGGAAGTTAACAGTGCTCGAATCTATCACAGGAAGCAGCCACCAGCCCACATTCCTGGTCAGCAAGCTAACCAGCAAGGCAATCCTTCCTACTGCAATCCTTCCAAGGACAGGAACACACTGAGAGAGCACCCGCATCTGCACTGTTAGGAAGGGAAACGCAAACCGCCCAGAATCAGATCAGCGGAACCTGGGAGTGACAAGCAGCCCAGGCACTAGGGAGACCTCTGGGCTGGCTCTCAGCATTCACTGGGGACAACAAAGAACTCTGCCGATGCAGTCGAGGGTCACGGAGAGAGCAGAGCCCGGAGACAGTACTCCATAGACGGGGAACGTCGTCCCCACGCTGCACACCACTCCTCCTGCTGCAGCTCCGCAACAAGGGAGCAAGAGCAGAAACCACAGCGACAGCGGCCATCGTGGTGCCCTCCACCCACACTACTCACCTACTTCCTCTTCGCCCTCCTTTCACTCTCCAGCATTACGGAAACTTGTCCCTGTGCAAAAATAACCAGCTTTATAATGAAATCACTGAGAAAATGGGATTCATTGTGCAGCCAATTTTGCTGAAACGTAACCCTCAGGAAAGTCAGGGGTCCTCAGAAGAGTTTTACAAAAACACTGTGAAGGATTTTAAATGCGTTATCTGTGTTCTTTAAGTTACTTTACAGCCAATAAGTCCATGTTACATAATATTTCTGGACTACCTTGACCGTGCCAGTAAAACGCAGGGAGACATATTACTTCTGGACTCAGCTCCTACCTCGAAGGAAAGCTTTCCATTTTTATAGCTAATATGACAAAATCCACTTTTCAGCCAAGCTTCCTCAACACTGCCGTTTAGATACTATTTCAAATACTATTAAATTTAATGGTAGGCCTAAATTCAGACTTTTCATTTGACTTTTGCACCTACTGGAAATTATTTCACTCAAAGTAATTATGTCTTCAGATGATTTCCTATTTCCACTTAAAGTGGAAACAAATTAGAACACTTCAAATTCTATTTGCATTTCCCAAATACAGAAGTGACTCATTTATCCAGCATCATCAGAAAATCAGGTTCTCCACATTGGGTATTTTCCAGATAACTGCCACCCCTGAGAGCAGAGAGCACTCTGCCCTATCCCCGGCTTCATACCCAGGCCCAGAGCAGTAGCTGGTACACAGCACACGCTCATTAGCACCCGCTGAACATAAAAAGTAAATAAGAGGAAAGTTCTTTTATTTTTCAACCAGTTGATGAAAATCTTCCTACAATGAGTTACTCCCACCCTTCTGGAGGGGGCGGAGGTTGAGACAGGGTCTTGCTTTGACAGGTTGGCCTTGAACTCCTGGCAATACTCCTGCCTCAGCCTCCCAAATGATGGGATTACAGACAAGTACCATCACACTCAACTTCTAGTTGTCCCTTCTTTTAAAGAGAAAAAAAAAAAAAAAAAGACACTGAACAGAAATTAAGCTTTTCCTATTCCTTTGGAGAATCAACACGAACAGCCATGGCTCTACTCTCCCCTTGAACACCTGCTGTGCCCCCAGAAGCATTCAAAAGCACAGGACCTTGGCTGCCATGTTCCATGCCCTCGAACCAGGCTCTCACCACTTTCCCTTCTCCAAGATTAGCTGTCATTTCTGCTTACCATTGCTTCCCTTGTACACACAAGCGTCTGGAAAGAGTCTGAGTGAATTCTCCCTCTGAAGCAGAATAAAAGGCATGGACTTGGTTCCAATTCAAAAGTCTTTTCCACTTACTTCTGACCTGTGACTAGAGTCTATGTTTTTAACAGATTTCTTGTGTGCACACGCACACACCTTCTGTGCCGTCCTACATAAAATCTGAGAATGGTTCTACTAATTTTAAGTGAGCATCTTAAGGATTTTTATTTAAGCACTGAGTTTCAAATATTAATCACAAGGAACGGCTCAACAACTAGCTCCAATATAAACCCCACAGCATATTTTTTTAATCCATTTAGGAGCCATCAGCCACGACAGAGCTGGATTTCATCTTGCCTGATGGGCTGTGATTGGGCCACAATTTAGATTCACTGTTCCAAAGTTCATGGCAGCAAAAGTCAAACATACTGGCAGCCATGGTGTGCTGTGTGTGCCCAGAAAGGCCATCTCCCTGAACCCAAGAGTGGAGAGGATAATTTAAGTACAGCATTTAGTTTATACAATATAACTGGAGTTCCTTCCCCACAACAAACTTTGAATAATGTTTATAATTTAGCAATCAACTGAAATGATGAAAGAATTACCACAAATGAAATAAAATATTTATGTATTTCAAACCAGTAAAATTGAATCTTCAAAAGCTAAGAGAAACCTTGTTCTGAATCAGGGATGGATACAAATAAAATGGGGAATTTGTTTATTTGAGTCTCTGAGTTGCTTTTCTTCTTAAAGATTTAATGAACTTTCATTTGAAATGAGCATAGTTTACTAAATTAAAGGATCTGATTAAGTATTCCTTAAAAGTAACTAGCTGGATAAACAATGGAGCAAGTTATCCAGGAGTCAAGAAGAGAAAAATTACTTCAGACTGTTTTATGAATATTCTTCCAAAATCACCAATCCTTCAACAAAAATAGTTCAACGGAAGATTTCAGTTCCTGGTACTGCGCTGAACAAAGAGAACCACATGTTTTTAATGGTTGCTCATAAACGACCCGAATAAATCTCCAAAAGAACAGCCGTGGTTCTTTCTGCATTTTTCCCTTCAAAACTCACAAGGCCAATTCAACACAGAAATAAAAATTACTGTACTTTATGGCACCACTCACTTTGTGACACATTTATTTGCTGTTGTGAAAGTTAGTGCCTCAACAAAGTAAATGAGATTTAGAGAAAAAAATTTTTTATTTGAAACAGCACAAAATGTCCTTGCTATTTGTGGCAGAGAGTTTACCCACCTCAAATGAGAAGATTTTCAAACTAAGTGAGGGACCTAAGTATTTACACATAAATGTTACAAAGAAGCTTTCCAAATAGCTTTCTAACCAATTAGGATGCTGACTTTAGATCAGAATTACATTACTAACTAGCATTTATAAGAAATGAAGTCTGCACAACACAAAGTATAACTTAAAACTTAACCACCAATGCCGTCTCTTCCCCCAACTTTAGCTCAGAATAAAACAGAGCAACAGCACACCCTGCTGGAAGTTACTGACACAGCTAGCACCAGCAGCAACCCCGAATTTAAAATTCTGCCAAGGTGAGAATTATTTTGGAAGCACTGATCTCCCAATAATTGAAAACTGAGGTTCACGGATATTAACCGTCAGGTGCCTACACATGCAGTCTTCAAGGTTAAATTAACGGTTAAAATAACTCAAGTGAAAAGACACTGCTTTATCCTGCTTGTTTCTCCTGCAGCACACAGCCCCAACCACCCTAGGTGATTTACTATATTGAATTTAACCTAAATATAAATATTTTCAAACCTGCTTTCTGCAAAGAAAAACTAGTAAGAACGTAACAGAGGAAACTGAAGCCACTTTCTACACACAACTGTGGGAAGTATCCCTTCTTCCCATCCTGTCCTGGCCTCAGAAACATCCCTAAAGACCACCATTAAGAATCCACAAGGCAGCCTGGTGGTCTATGAACCACAATTTACATGTCACTGGCAAAATGCCTACACGGACTCTGGCATTCAAAACATGCAGCCTATATTAAGAAACCACATGCCATGAAACTGCATCTAGAATGTGGCAATGTTTTCACAGACATGGAAAATCACAGAAGTTATTGTCTGGTAACCCAGCTCCACCCTTTCTAACTCAAGCCTACCAGAGTCAGAGCATAGACAAGTATTAAAACTTGAGCATGTGCTCTCTACCTACAAAAAAGAAACCCCCTGGTCCCACTGAGCACCCTCCTCAAACAGACTGCTGTGTTGACCAGTGTCAACTCTGAGGCTCCTTGCTCCCACATGACAGGTCCAACCTGCAGGGCACTCTTTGGAAGGCCAGCAATTGAGAAACTGATCAACAAGGCCAAGGAAAAGCAAGCACTTGAGCTACTTTTCCTTAAGACCTCAAAGGCAGTAACCAGCTCAGATCTATTTTACTGAAGTTGTTGCCAGTGTATTACTTGGTTCATAACTTCAATGAAGGTACATGTGAATTAGAACTGTAGGATACCAACCTCCAGCCTCTTTTCAAGCGATTCAATCCTGTCCTTTTTGCTGGCTAGGTTGGCCCGTGTGTAGCGGCTCTGCCCAGGAAGATACAAAACTTGACTGTAGCATTCTTCCCACACCTGGTTATAGGCTTCACTGGAGAGTTCTCCATGACTCATTCCTTGTTTGACCACTTCCATCTCCTGCACCAGAATGTCCTGGGCCTGTACACAATAACAAATGCAGTAAGTTAAAGCATAACAAATACTTGCCATTATCAGAGGGCTTCAAAAGCTTGGCTAAAGGTCCTCCTTGGCGAAAGGCAGAGTTCTGGTTGGTCGTTTTCTTCTTGTTAGGGCTTGGGGGCTGGAGAGAGCTCAGTCAGGTGAATTAAGAAGCCTGTGACACAGTTGGTACAGACTAATTTTAAAGAGGCAAGCATCCATGTTTCTCCAAGAGTATAAACATATTTTGCTTCTGCTCACTGTAACAGCAGCTGCAGTATTTCTCATTTATATACTATGGGTTTAAAAAGTTTTACTTCCATTATCTCCAAAGATCATAACCATCTTAAAAAGGAACTGATATGGCAGCCTCATCTCAAAGCCAGTAAAACTACAGCTTGGCAGGATGAAACAGTTTATTCCAGACCATGCCACCGGAACAACTAAGCAGGACACGAGCCCAGCAGCACCAGCTGCTCCACCACCCCACCTGCACTCACAACCGTGTGGCACAGGCGAGGGACCCAGGCACCTTCTTGACACAGCCTTTTTTCCCATTCTGAAGGAAAGCCCCTGAGGTTGCCAGAAAACGGGATTAAGGGCACAAACCAGATAATGATGGACCGCACAACAGGTTCAGTTCACTCCTGAAGAACCTCAGTTTCAATCACAGCCTTACCATACTGATGGCTGTGTGAATGGCTTAGTTTCTCTGAGCCCATTTCTCAGCTCAAAAGTGAGAATGCTTACCTGGCACAGTCATCATTAGGATTAAGTAAACAATGACATATTTAGGAGCCCAGCCAGACACTAGACAG
>RJWT010010533.1:0-24104 GCA_004365215.1 Cuniculus paca
TTATCATCACTAAAAGTTTTACAGTTTTATAAAACACAATTTAATAGTTAATTCACCTGAAGTTAATGTCTTTATGTATTATAAGGAATTATTTCATTGTCTTTTCTTTTTCTTCTCATTAAGCAATCAGTATCTTGTACCACTATGTTTAGTCATTTTTTGTCCTGGAGATTTCCAAAGATACTTGATATGAGGCTAAATTGTCAGACTTTTTCTAATATATAAATTCTCTTATACTGGTTACTTGAGTCTAAATTCTTACAGTTGCTTTCTAATATCTCATTTATTTTATATTAAATTTTATCTATAGCCTATTACAACTTTTTTTATACTAATAATATTCTAATCATATATAGTAGGTATATCAAGTATCTTTGTGATAGTATTTTTTCAGTTTGTTTTTTATTCTGGAATATTTTTATTGATATTCATTTCTTCTTTTCTGAAAATATTGTTCCTGGTTTCCCCATGAAACACTTTTAGAAACTAATCTGAACTACTTTCACATTATGAATTAATGAATTATTAATGCATAATTTATGTCTCCAATTTTGAGTTCAGTCATTATCACTTACTATAAAATGTGTGTAGGAATTCTTTTGATTTTTTTTTTTTTTATCTTTAGAGACAAGGTCTTGCTATGCAGTTCAGGCTGGCCTTAAGCTCACTTTGTAGCCCACTCTAGTCTTGAACTCACAACAATCCTCCTGCCTCAGTCTCCTTCGGTCTTTAATAATGTTTTATATTTTCTCTATAAATATATGGCACATATTATATCTTTTATTTACTTATATCAATTTTTATGTTCATGGAATTATAATTTTGAATTTATGTTTCAAACTTCACTGAAACTATTTTGAACTATATTTTTTGTAGCTTGAATGTACAGTAAACATTATTGCTATATTTTGCCATTAATTCTAAAATCCTCTGGGATAAATGGAAAGATTCTACATTATTAATTGAACAATTTTAAATACTAGAAATTTTGCTTATTCCTTTTACATTTTAATGTCATTTTATACATTTTCTGACTTTTTTACTGACTAAAATCTCCATTATAATATGAGATAGAAATAATAATAAAATATTTGTCATGTTTCTTTCCTTTTCTTGGCTTTTTTTTTTTTCTTGTCTTTTTCAGAAAGGTTTTCACTATGCAGTTCAGGCTGACCTTGAACTCACTTTGTAGACCAGGATGACCCAGAACTTACAGTGATTCTCCTGTATCAACCTCCTGAGTGCTGAGACTACAGGCATGCACCAACGTGCCCGGGCTTTATCATGATTTTTAAGGAAAATTTACACCTTTTCTCATTGAAGATTGTAAGTGCTGAATTTTGAACAGATAGAACTGTGACCAGTCATGTTTAAAATGCACCTCAAGAAAGCCCAATATTTGATGCTCATTTATTGAATGGGTAAATTAAAGGGATAAAGCTACTAGGAATGAAATTAGTGCAGAGATCACATTGTGAGACAAAGTTATTGTTTCTTATTTATATAAGACATACCTGTTGATAGGCAAGGATAACAGTAAAATGAATTTTAAATTCATTTGAATTTACAAGAGTACCTCAGCTCTTGAACACTTTTGTTTTGAAGCAATTTCGTTCACAAACAAAAGTGTTCAGCAAAATTTTGTTTTTGTTTGCAAACTCTAAACTTGATGATTGAATAACTTGATGATGGCCATCTTTCCAACACCATCGTAAGTGTGAACATCTTTTCCAAAATAATGGAACAAATTAAGTTTGTGAATGGAAGTACTACTGTATTTCTATGAAATAAATCATATGAAAAGAGACTTCAACACCTCTTCATTACATATTTTACTGTGTCATATTTTATTAGGTATATATATATGAGTACCAGTTATCATATCTGATCTACAACAAAGCTGACAGTGTCTCTGAAGATTATTCAAAGCATCAGTTAAAGTGACTACCATCACTGCAGGTGTCATTTTCCCAGGAAGCTTTTCTAAGCACTGTAAAAGCTTAGTTAAATGTTAGCAACTTGACAGGCTGTACCTGCAAAAGAAATATTTCATTTCTAAATCACTATTCTGTACACCCTGTAATATTTAATGTTTTAAGTTGCAATCGTGATTCAAAGGAGAAAAAATTGAAATGCATGTTTTCCTGAAGACAGGACTGAAATCTATTAAGCCAGAAAACCTAGACCATTAATTTTCCTATACCATATGTAATGGGAGGTTTATGAAAGACTTGTGACTGATCCGTTTCCTCAGAGAACATTTTCTGGCTTAGTCTGTGTTCACTAAAATGTGATATTATCCTCCTCATAATAGGTGTCTGTTACTTGGCAACAATCCCACTTACATACATTGCAATTCATGTTTAACAGATAAAAACATTTTCTTTATAAATAAGGGATCATGGTGTTTTAGGTTAAAGTAATACTAAACTTGAGCTAATTTTTTAAAATTAAATATCCTCTATCAGTTCTGAAAATAGAATGTTTAACTATGTATAGCCTAAACAAAAAATAATCTAAACAAATTCAACAAGAAAAAGTGTATCTCATGACTATGCTGGATTTTGAAAGTTTAAACTCAATAAAGGTAAAAATAATAATAATAATAAAAGTTTGCTAAGGAAACTAAGCAGCGAAGGGAGGGTTTCACTTAAACGGATATCTTGAGTTTCAATGGAGAGTTTAATGTGAACTCTAAATTCAGCCCGACTTGATGAGGCTGCTTGAATCTGAATGTGATCTAAAACCATGTAAATAATATAACAATATTTGTCAGAAAAGTAGAATTTAGAAATTTAGTTGCATTACATACATCATGATTTGAAAATAAAATAAGGTAACCTACAATAAAATGAAATAGAACTTTCGATGAATTTATCAATCAAAAGAATAGTTGTCAAATACCCATATGATATTTAAGTTAGAAATTTTAAATAAGTATGACAATCATTCTTAAACTTCTAGATTCTCATAAATCCTTTTAAAAACATGATTATACCTAAAACAATTGAGGAAATTGGGAATATATAGTAGTTCTAAATAATATTTCAATCTGTTACATTGATGAAATGTAAAAACTATCAGTGAATAAAAATACATATTTATAAAATCTGATATCATAGTGCCCCAATTCATTTATTTGAATATACTCTTGTTGAAACCAGTAATTTATAAATCAAATGAAATAGTGCAGTTTTAATAAAAGTACAAAAGCAAAGGCTTTTTAATTAAGATCTACTTCTAAAATAAAAATGCCGTCATACCATCATTATATATGGTACTGTAACTTGAAGGCCTTGCAATTTGTCACCTTGTCATAGAACATGGTAAATCATTTAACACTGTAAAAGTTTGGAAAAGTTAACATCTAGATAACAAATGAGTATGCAGTCACTCTTGTTCCTAAAAGTATACATCAATTTAGTCAGAGCCTTTCAATGTATCCCATGCTTTTGTTTCTTTTAATGAGGAATTAATAATCTTTGACTTCATGGATCTGTTAGATACAGAAACATCAAAATTTATAAAGTCACTGGGAAAATTAGAAAAAAAAACAATTGTTCACAACAGAAAAATAAAGACCTACTAAAATGTTTTAAATAATGCATTATAACACAGTTGACACAGAACCCTGCAATTTTGTTCTTTTGGTGTAAAGATAACTCCAATTTTCAATGTAGTTTCTTTCCACCAATAATAGAATGAAAAATTGCATGAGCCAAGGAAGGATCCCTTGCTTATTATTATTCAGATACTTCTTTCACAATCATATGAGGTTTCCCTTAGGCAGAAAGCAAAATTATATACTATGTGCAGTTTTAAAGTCAAATATTCTGCGCTTAAAAGTATTTTTTGGACCTGTGTTAAAAATGTCAGGAACTGGGAGGAATGAAGTTTGCTGAGCAGCAATATTTGATGCATGAAGCTTAAGCATATCTCATTCATTTTCACTTAATAAAAGATAAATCTATGATTTGATTTTTTTATCCTATACTCATACTCTTGACTTATAGTTAATTTCCAATAATCATCACTTGATTTTTATATCATTTTAATGTGCCCTAAGATACCTTATCATTTTAAAATTTACCGCCAGATTCAGCTTATTTCTTTATGGTGGCCATTTGGTTAAATATCTTCCATTTTGAGATTCAAATATCTGTTTAAGAACTTCAGGTTTCTTCGTTTTTCTTCCTTTTTATGCAAAAGTGTATGTATATATGTATACACATACATATACACATACAACTATTATATAGTATTTAAAGTAAATATTCTAAGTAAGATTACATTGTTGTAAGTAACACAATGACTTTCATAACTACAATTTAAATGATGCAAAAATTGTATACATGTTAATATTTATTTGCATGAAATAAACATTCAACCAAAAATACTATGAGAATGTAACTTTTATTTAATTACTTGAGATTAATCCCAGGTTCTTCCCATTAAACTACACTTCCAGCCTTATTTTTTACTTTGATACAAGATTTGTAAAAGTTGCTAAGTTGCCCAGAATGGGCTGTAACCTTTGATTCACCTGCCTCAGCCTCCCAGAGTGGTGAGATTATAAGTGTGTGCTACGATGCCTAACTAAATGTCTCATTTTCTTTAGATTCTGGGACAAAGAAGACATATAGAGTTTCAAATATTTAACTGAGCTAAGTTAATGCCATTTGGTAAAATAGTCACAACTGCCTTTTAGAATATCAGTCATTATTTTATTCTCTGAAATAAATCACAAATGAATTCAAACAAATTTTTATTCACCTGTTTTGAAAGTGAATCATGAACTCTTTTCTCATTTAAGACAATAAACCCTATTTGGAAATTTGTGTTCACTCGTGTTTTTGACATACCTTTTGCTGTCAACCTTTGCCTTATGAAGAATAAGCAGCAAGTATTGGCTTTTGAATAAAAGAGATGTTACTCAGAATCAAGTTTTGTTTAACTTATGCAGCGCTGTTGTTAAAGAGTTTAGGGTTATGCACATTAGCTCTTCTAGTTGGTCTAAGGATATTAATTATTCCAACCAGTCTTTCATCGATTCATATGACATTGGACAGTCATTATATGCCTACACAATCTAGGTACTGCTGATACAATGACAAATAAGGTAGACATTGTCTTCTTTCATTGAGGCATTGCTTTCAATAATCACTCACACAGTGAAGCCAGTGGCCTCTTTTGTGGAT
Source organism: Cuniculus paca (assembly GCA_004365215.1). Lineage (NCBI taxonomy): Eukaryota > Metazoa > Chordata > Mammalia > Rodentia > Cuniculidae > Cuniculus > Cuniculus paca. The sequence continues at coordinate 5,199 of RJWT010010533.1, forward strand.
GAGGAATGAGGAATAAAATACTGAATCCTAAACAGATTGGTATGCTAGACTAACTCAGCTAAAGAGCTAGACATTTCATATCAAAAATAGGCCTTCATTTTTATTTCACTTTTTACTATTTCTCTTTTTTAAACATTCATCTTCTTCTACCTGACTCAGCCTCCCAGAGTGGTGAGATTACAAGTGTATGCCACCATGCCTAGCTAAATGTCTCATTTTCTTTAGATTCTGGGATTAAGGATTTGGCTTCTCTTATAATTGAACTGAAAATGTCTTCAACATAATTATTCAATGACCGTTAATCATACTCCGATTCATCTATCACTAACATGACTCTCATGAGTTCATTAAACTTCTAAAATTTCTTTAAATTTAGAGTTCGGACTTCGTAACAAGTCACATATTTTAATTCTTGGTGTTGTGTGTCACATCTTCCTGTCTATAACTGCTGTCCTTCCAGCACTTGAATATACAATTTAAAGATAAGGGATAATGAGTTTCAAATGCTTCATGAGTGCAGTACTTCCTGCTGTCCATTCCCCTTTAAACAGATAGTGCTTCTCATTACTGAGTGAACATGTTTTGCTTCCAATTAATTTCTCCATATAAATACTTCATCATTTTTTATTAAATTTGGGATTTATTTGATTTGCAGTGTTACTTTTATGATTCATTCAGTCATATGCTTTTATTCTAGTAAGTAATATGTTTCTTTTTATGAATTGCCTTCAAAGTAATCTCAGTGCCAAAATTAGAGGAATTCAGTTTGTATGATATATTAATTTCTTTAAAAGAAATGAAATACTGGCAGCTGTGCTAATCCAGAAGACCATCGCCTCACAGCATGACATAATTTCCAGTTCAGCAATCAAAAGCTTGTTAAGATTATCAGAACTTGCGACTGAAATAATTTATTTTATTTGACATTGATAGATTGAAATTAAAATATAAATGAATTAGATATGTTATAGGTAATTACTTTTCAAAACTCCACTTAGCTTAGGTGTCAGACTTGGAGTACAAATTGCATTTCAAATATTATTATCTGACTTTACATGACAAACAGATGGTCCTTACTCAGAAAAAGAAGAACCAACCAGTAACACTTCAAGAAATTTTCTCTTTTCTAAATGTTTAAGAGAATATAAAGCCAATTAAAAATATCTTAGTCTTATTTTTTAAATAAATGACTAGTGAGCATTAATTAAGCATTGTACTGCTGATACACTATGATGGCCTACACTGTGCCACAGGGCTCTTTCTCTAAGGTACAGAGTCTGAAACATGCTTTAAGTAAAATAATCACTTGCATTGAAATTTCAAACAACATTTCAAGGAATGATAACCTAAAATTGTGCTTTAAATTTTGCTTTAGAGAGGGGCTCAGCAAAAATAAAATGTTCAGTTAATTTTAAATCATGCAAGTATATCAAATATATCTTCAAGGAAAAATGTGGTATGTTACCTTTGCATCAGAATATCTATGGATCAGCTTTATTAGTTGTGTTGATGTAATGAAAGCAAGTGACAAGTTCACAGTTGTCTTTTCATTTATTATCATGTTAAACCTAACTATCATCCAGAAGTGACTATGGCTGCTTACCTTGAAATGCTTTTGCCTATTTATATATTTATAGAATGTTGGTTCTCGATTTAAACTGAAGATTTTTTAAATTTGAAAAATGTTCATCACTATGAATTTTGATACATCTTTTGAAATATATTTTTATTTTAAAGAGGATTAAACCAAGGAAAACAAAACAGAATAAAACCAATCAGAACAAACCACAGTAAGTGATACAGAGCTTCACAACGTTACAAAATCAACAATAGTTACCATGATGCCTTTTGTTGTCTTCAAAATCGCTGCAGATACTTTCGAACACAGTAAAAATCAAACAGAACAGAATAGAATAGAAACAGTAAAAACAAAACAATGGATACAATAAAAGACTACAGAACAAGACAATAGTAAATTCAAAATAGCTACCATATATGCATCTTACTATCATTGAAATAGCTGCTCATGCCATTGGATATAAAATAATCAAACAATGCAAAAGAGAATAAAACCTAACACAACAAAACAATAAACAGTGTTGGACTTCAGAGTAAGAGTATAGGGAATCAACAATGGCTACCACCCTCAGAAGGAGACCTCCCCACAAGATGCCAGACTGTGTACCGCTATTTTCTGAATAGATGATCAGACCACTGGTCCTAGACCTGCAAGGTCAGTGAAACGCCAAAGCACCATGGGCTTTCAATTGCACTTCAGCTTAACAGCTATCATCAGAACCTGTGTTTTTCTAGATCAGTTGGTCACTTGAAGGGGGTGAATTGGCACTTTTGTTTGTCAGCCCACAAGCCAGAAGGAGCTGGGATCTAACTGTCCTCTGCCAGCGGTGGCCCATGGGGAAAGGCTTGGATCTGGATGTCCTAGTTCAGCAGTAGCCTGTACATGGCACTGGCTCTGGCAGGGCAGGCCTAGTTCTCTCTCCCCGTGGTCCATGCTGACACTGACTCAAGGGGAAAGGCTTGACTCTGGATGTCCTGGTCTGGCAGCAGCCCACGCATGGTGCTGTTTCTGGTGGGACAGGTCTAGTTCTCTCTCCCCACAGTACAATTTTGATGCTTTTTATTGGTTTGAAAATTTAATAAACGTTTTAATCTTCAAAGCTGATACTAATGCATTGTAATAAAACTGCAGTTAAATTAAAACAAAGGAGGTCTGCAAACAGAATATGAGACAGCAGTGATGCCCTCCTGAATTATAAATCCCTACATTATGGTAAATTTAGCCACTAATTATTTCAACTTAGTTCTTGTCTCAGTTCCTTATTATTATACTCCTACTTTTAGAGTAATAAATATCTTAGAGAACGCATTATTCTTGTATATCTCAATTCTTACCAAAATATATAATTTGTAGTATCCCAAGACTAATAAACACAAGATGTCTTGAAGGGAGATAAGTTAGAGCATGGAATCTTCCAAGCACCATGACATCTGAATACACTGAAACATTTACACTGGATGCCCCAAGGACTGCCTCCAGTGGTACCAAACATTCAGAAAACTTTAAACACAGATGTTTTCCCAGATCTCCTCACCTGAGGTCCCTGATCCTATAAAAAGGCTCCATTTTACTTTTGCCCTCTGTCTGCCTGCACCCAGGCATAATAAATATTGTGCCATGTTGCCTTTACATAAGCCTGGTGGTCTCTGCTGGTTTGTGACTCATACCATTCCTTACAAAAACATGATCAAATAATAAATTCAACAAGGAAAAATTACTTTTCCAAATTTGTGTATAGGCATTATACCCCTCAAAAAAGTGTAAGTCAAAATTGAACCGAACTAGTGAAGTTTTAACACACCCTTCTCAGTAAGTGAAAAAGGAAACAAAAAAATTACTTGAAACCATGTTCTCACATAAAAATATAATTGGATTAAAAGCTTGACTTTTAGGACAAAGATATAGCTCAGCAGCACAAGCACCTGCCTGGCAAGTGCAAGGACCTGAGTTCAATTCCCAGCACCAAGAAAAATAAAAAAAACCCTGACTTTCTTCTGTATGTAGTTGATGTTTGTAAATATATGATATTGATTTCCCCAACTCAATTATCTCAATAAATTTCCAAGAATTGGTATAACTTATATTGTATCCTGTACCCAAGATAGAATTAAGCTTATCAATATTTTTAAAAAACTGATAAAATCACGACATTAGAAATTTAAAAACAATAATAGAGATTAGATGTATTTTAAACTGAGAATTAATAAATATACCAAGTATAAAACAACAGGAATTGAAGGTAAAACTTTGCTTACATAGTTAAAGAATATAATATAAGCCGGGCGTGGTGGCTCATACCTGTAATCCCAGCACTCGGGAGGCTAAGACAGGCAGATCGTTGTGAGTTCGAGACCAGCCTGGGCTACAAAATGAGCTCAAGGCCAGCCTGAATGGCATAGTGAGACCCTGTCTCTAAAACATCAGGGCTGGGGATCTAGCTCAGTGGTCTAAGCACCTGCCTGGCAAACGCAAACTCATGAGTTCAATCCCCGGTGCCGCAAAAAAAAAAAAAAAAAAAAAGAATATAATATAGATAATAGAAATTCAAATAAGTCAATGATTCTAGTTAGAAGTATAACATACATGCAATAAAAATGATTAAAACAAATACATAAATTTACAAACTAGAAATCTTACATATAAAAATCCACAAAGTTGTGGTTTTCAAAAATGATTTATATTCAAACTTTTAGTAGTTTCTTTTTTTCTGTATATCTTTGCTATTGTTTTCAGTTATTACATCTTTATTAACTCTCAACTTTGTAGTCTTATATTTATTTGAATAATCATCTAGAATAATTTCTTGTAAAAATCCCAGTTTTCCTGAATGAACACAAAAGCATTCAGAAGAATACATAAAAGAATTTACGGATAAAATAGTGGCATTATTATGTGCATAGAAAGGTCAATAGGTGCAAGGTCAATGCCCAAAAAATTGATTACACTTCCATAGTCAAAAAACAAGGGAAAAATAATTATAAGGTACTATATATCGTTTACACTAAAATAAAAAACTCCAAATAGTGAGACAATGTGGGCAGAGAGATCCAGTAGATCCACCCCCACCCACTGGTCCCCACTGCAGAAAAGAGCTCTGGGGGCAGGCAGCATGACCAGAGACAATCAGAAGATCTGCCTCTTCCTGCTGGTCCTACGATGGGATGGAGTTTCCTGTGACAGTCAGCACGGGCTGAGAGAACCAGAAGATCTGCCCCTGACCACCAGCCTCCACCACAGGTAGAAGTTTCCTGTGGCAACCAAGGTGGATAGAGAAAACCAGCAGATCTGTCTCTGCCCACTGGCCACAGACAATAGAAGGTTTTCTTCCTGGCAGCTAGTGGGAACACTGACATGCAGCCAGGTAAGCCCCGTGCACCTGAAGGCCACTGTTGGAGGCCTTTGCTTCCTTTGGGCAGCCATCACTCACCAGGAGAATCAGAAAAACACACCCTTTGTGCCAGCCACCATCGTGCAATTCCCAGTGTAGACATGGAGGCTGAGAGAAGCAGCTCCTCCACTATGCACCCCTAGCCATTGGGAAAGCCCCAGTGTAGCTACACAGGTCTGGAGAAGCCTGCCCCACACCCTGCTACCTCCCTGTAAACCTGGGATCAGAGGAAACCAGGTGCCTGTCCCATTCCCATACACCACAGAGGGCAGCCACCCTGTGAAGTGCCTGGAACCCTAAACCAACTTGTTAGGAGGAACCCAGGAGAATGATAAGAGGAAGGACCAAACGACAATCTCAGACCTCCAGTTCATGCAGAACAAATCTGGGAGATACAGTCATGGAAGAAAATGGAAGTCATACACCTCAAATCTCCGAGAGGATAACAACAGAAGTAAAGAAATAACTTCATGAGACTGTAAAAGTAATCAGATCATAAAAAGGTAAAAGAAGAAATGAAAAACATAATAAAAGAATTGCTCAACATATCTAAAGAAGACTGAGATAAAAAAGAAGAGCATAAGAAAATGATGGAAACCTTGAAAGAACAATATAGAAAGGAATTACAATGCATGAAATAGATTCCAAAAGATATCCAGGAAATTAAAAAGTTGATAGAAAGCTGGCAAAACTTGAAAGAGACTGAAGATAGACTTGAAAGAAACTGAAAGAAACTTGAAAGAGACTGAAGATACAGGTACATATCTTGAAGACAGGATTCTAGCTAGCCATTGTGAAAGGAAAGCTCTTTTAAAAATAACAAGGAATCAGGAAATAACAATTCAACAGCTGCAAGACAACGCCAGAGAAATAATTTAAGCATGGTAGGTATCAGTGAAGAAGCAAGAGTCAACACAAATGAAATAAAAATGCTATTTACACAAATAATAGTGGAAAAGTTTCCAAACATGGGAAAAAGATCTGGTACTCAGATAAGTGAGGCATATAGACCTCCAATTAGCCATAACCAAAATAAATCTACACCCAGACGTATAATAATCAAGATTACAGAAATTCAGCACAGCAACAAAATATTAACAGTTGTTAGAGAAAAGAAACAGATCATCTATAAAGGAAAACCAACCAGAATCACAGCAGACTTCTCAACACAAACCATTGAGTCAAGAAGAGTTTGGAGTGAAATGTTTCAAATCCTGAAAGAAAACAACTTCCAACCCAGACTAATATACCCTGCAAAAATACTTTTCAAAATTGGTGGAAAAATAAGATACTTTCATGATAAAGAACAGCTGAAAGAATTCATGACCACCAAACCAACCCTAAAGAGAGTAGTGAAGGATACTCTAGAGAGAGAAAAAATGAACATGGTTCCAAGAACAGCAGCAGAGGTGGATTGCCAAAAAGACAGGCAATTGATTGAAGGGGAAAAGCAGAGGACCAACAACAGGAGGATAGCATGGCAGAGACAAACCAACGTATATTGGTTGTAACCAGTAATGTAGATGACCTCAATTCAGCAATAAAAACAAACATTTTCAATGGCCTTATTAACATAAGGGATAATATTTGCATAATAAAAATTTAAAAAGGAATACTAGCACACACTTTCATTATTAGCTCTAATGTGAAAATATCTCTTAACAAAATGTGCCTTTTCTTTTACCAGAGTACAACACAACTCTTTATTACTTATTCTTTATTTATAAATTAAAAATTTATTCTAATTTAAAAATTTTCTGCATAGTATACAATGCTTCCATTTTGTATTTCCACAACTAACATATACTTCTAGAATTAATTTACATACATATTTACAAGTTTAACTTTTATGTATATTTCCAGAAATAAATATAACACATTTAATGTCTTTTGGTATATTAGTGCAATCTGTGATTTGACTTTAACAGTATTTTAAATATTTTCATATGTATTATAATTATTATTATATTTGAAATGTTCTCTGCTGACTTAGTTTTTATTGGTATTTATTAAGGAAAATCTTTGATTTTGTGATTTATCTTTTTTTAAAATTTATTTGGATAACATATCTTCTCTGCTGTTCACATATTTATTCTCTTTCTGCTAGATGTCACTAATTTGTTATCATATATTACTTATATTTATGTTTTACAATGGCTTTCTAAATTCATAGCTATCTAAATCTTTCATGCCAAACAATACTTACAGTGTGCAATTGACTTTTTTTTTATTTTAAAGAGAATAAAACAAATCAAAACAGAGCAGAGTTAAACACAAAAAAGCATATCAGAAGAGAACACTGCAAGCAATACAGATCTTCAAAACATAATGACAGGAAATCAACAATGACCACCCTAGTGTCTCTTGTTTTCTTCGAAATGGTTGTTCATACATTCACACACAATAAACTCAAACAAAACAAGATAATATAAAACCAAATAAAACAAGAAGAGTAAAAGCATTATAGGCCTTCAAATCAGACAATAAGAAATCAATAATGGCTACCTTAATATCCTTTGTTTTCTTCAAAAAAACTGTTCATATCGTCTCATATATTGCAATCAAAATAGTAGAAAAGAGATTTAAATCAATCAAATCAAAGAATAAAAGCATTATTGCACTTCAGAATCCGAAGATAACAAATCAGCGATGGCTACCGTAATGTCTCATTTTCTTCAAAGTAGCTGTTCATATCTTGATACTTAATAAAATCTGCTCTTGTAAAATCTTCAGGAGTAGTTCTAAGCATGTATAAGTGTATACATGTACATCTGTCCTTTCTGTGTTAGAGGCAATGACAGAACAAAGCATGAGAAAAACCAAACACAATAAAGACATAAATAACAAAAATAAACAGCCCAAAACAAGAACAATACAGACTTTCTAAACTAGGTGATGTGAAGATACCAAAGGTTGTTATTTTGTATAGTTGTCTTCAAGAGCTGCTCAGATTACCAGGTATAGGCACATAGAATTGGTACAGTAATACGAATGTTAACTGTTTTGTTCTAAGAACTAATAAAATTAGGAAAACAATCATTTTATCAATATTAAATATTGAGTTGCTTTTTCCTTTACTAGTTTCTTACCCTTTCCCAATATTTAATGGGGATTTTGTATCTTATTGAGTCTTTCAGTTTCTTACACTAGGGAGATGATGCAGTGTTTACACATGTGAGTAGATTTATTTCACTTATGAGTATGGTCTCAAGTCGCATCCATTTACCTATAAAAGCCTCAATGTGATCCTTCTTTATAGCTGAGTAGTACTCCATTGTACAAAAGTACCACATCTTTTTTATCCATTCCTCGATTAATGGGCATTTGGGTTGTTTCCAAGATTTGGCTATTACAAATTGTGCTGCTATAAACATGGGTGCACATATATCACTGTGGTATGATGATTTCACTTCATCAGGGAATATGCCCAGAAGTGGAATAGCTGGGTCAAATGGGACTTCCAATCCTAGCTTTTTGAGGAACCTCCAGACTGATTTCCACAGTGGCTGTACCAGTCTACACTCCCACCAACAGTGGAGAAGAGTTCCTTTATCCCCACAGCCTCTCCAGCATTTGCTATTGGTGGTTTTCTTGATCCAAACGATACTTTCTGGAGTTAGATAAAATCTCAGGGTTGTTTTAATTTGCATTTCTCTAATGACCAATGATTCTGAATGTTTCTTCATGTATTTATTTGCCATTTGTATTTCTTCACCTGAGAAGTGTGTTTTCATCTCAGATGCCCATTTTTGGATCAGGTCATTAAATTTTGAGGACCTGATTTTTTAAAATTCTTTATATGTTCTAGATAGAAGACCTTTGTCTGAAGGACAGTTGACTAAGATTTTTTTCCCAATCTGTGGGTTTTCTTTTCACTCTGTTGGAGATTTCTTTTGACACGCAAAAACTTTTTAACAAGACAAAATCCCAATTGTTGATTCTGGGAAGTGTTTCCCTTGCAGTTTGACTTTTGTACATGAATTCGCCACCTACCCCTATGTCTTGAAGATTTCTAACTACTTTGTTTTCCAGCAGATTTAGTGTTTCTGTTTTAATATTTAGATCTTTGATCCATTTTCACTTTAGTTTAGTACTTGGTGACAGGCTTGGATCTAATTTTAGTTTTCAGCATATGGAAAACCAATTTTTCCAACACCACTTGTTAAAGAAGCTATCTTTCTTCCAGTGAATATGTTTGGCCCCTTTGTCAAAGATAAGGTGGCTGACTGTGTTTGTAGTTGTGCCTGTATCTTCTAATCTATTCCATTGATCCTCAGGTCTGTTTTGATTCCAGTACCATGCTGATTTAATTACAGTAGTGTTGTAGTATAATTTCAGATCTGGGATTGTGATGCCTCCAGCCCTGCCCTTGCTTCCCAAAATTTCCTTTGCTATTCTAGGTCTCTTCTGGTGCCAGATGAATTTTAAGAATGATTTCTCTAGATCTGTGAGGTATGCTAATGGTATTTTGATGGGAATTGCATTAAATCTGTCTAACAATTTTGGAAGAATGGCCATTTTCACAAAGTTTGTTCTTCCTATTCATGAACACGGACTGTCTTTCCATTTTCTGAGATCCTCTTTGATAACTTTTTTCAGACTACTGTAGTTTTCATTGAATAGATCTTTTACTTCCTTTGTTAGGTTGATTCCTAAGTATTTCATTTTTTTGGATGCTATTGTGAATGGTCTGGTTTCTCTTATTTCTCTCTCAGTGAGTTTGTTGTTCGTGTACAGGAATGCAACTGATTTTTGAGTATTGACTTTGTATCCAGCTACATTACTGAATTTGATTATAACATCTAGAAGTCTTTTAATGGAGTTTTGGGGGTCTTCTATGTAAAGTATCATGTCATCTGCAAATAGTGATAATTACTCATTTCATGATAAGTACTCTACCTTTCCTATCCTTATTTCTGTCTCTAGTCTAATAGCTCTGGCTAATGTTTCCAGCACTGTATTGAATAGGAATGGTGATAATGGACATCCTTTTCTTGTTCCTGATTTTAGAGTGAAAATTTATGTTTTTGACCATTTAATGTGATAGTGGCTGTTGGTTTGTCATAGATGACTTTAATCAGATTGAGGTAAAGACCATCTATTCTGATTTTCTGTAGGGTTCTTATCATGAATGAGTATTGAACTTTATCAAAAGTTTTTTTGCATCTATTGAAATGATCATGTGATTCTTATCTTTGACTCTTTTGATATGGTGTATTACATTTATTGATTTGCATATGTTGAACCATCCTTGCATTCATGTTTCTAGAATTCTGTCCATTTCTTCTGTGTTATTGAACCTATGAGAACAAAGATTTTCAAAGTAGGTATTGAAGATCTTCTGTATTTCCACAGGGTCTGTAGTGATTTCACCCTTTTCATTCCTTATTGCATGGATTTGAGTTTTTTCTTTCCTTTTTTTAATAAGGTTGGCTAGGGGCTTATCAATTCTATTTATTCTTTCAAAGAAGCAACTCTTTGATTCATTGATTCTTTGTATTGTTTTCTTACTCTTGATTGCATTAATTTCTGCTCTGATCTTTATAATTTCCTCCTTTCTTTTGACCTTGAGTTTAACTTGCTCTTCTTTTTCTAGATATTTGAGTTGTAGCATCAGATTGTTTATTTGTGTTCATTCCATTTTCCTGATATGGGAATTCATTGCAATAAATTTCCCTCTGAGAACTGCTTTCATTGCACCCACAGATTCTAGTATGTTGTACTTGTATTTTCATTTGCTTGTAGATATTGTTTAATTTCTTCTTTAATTTCCTCTGTGACCCACTGATTGTTCAGTAGTGTATTATTTAGTTTCCATGTGTTTACAGAGTTTTTGCAGTTTCTCTTGTCATTAATTTTCAGTTTGATGGCACTGTGATCGGATAGTATGCTTGGGATAATTTTGATTCCTTTGCATTTACTTAAGCATGTTCTATGAGCTAGTATATGATCTATTCTAGAGAATGTCCTATGTGAAGCTGAGAAGAATGTATATTCTGATGTTGGGTGCAAAACCCTGTACACGTCTACCAGGTGCATTTGTTCAAAAGTTTGATTCAGTTCTGTTATTTTCTTGCTGATTTTCTGTCTAGTTGATCTGTCTTTTTGTGTCAAGGGTGTGTTAAGATCTCCCATTACAATTGTGTTATTGCTTATTTGAGTTTTCATGTCTATTAATATTTGTTTTATATAGTTAGGTGCTCCCATATATGGTGCATATATATTGAAGATTGTTATTTCTTCCTCTTGGAGTTTTCCCCTAACCAGTATGTAGTGACCTTCTTTATCTCCTTTGACCACTCTTGGTTTGAAGTTCACATTGTCTGCCAACAGAATAGCTACCCCTGCTTTTTTTTGGGTTCCTGTTGCATGGAGTATTGTTTTCTATCCTTTGACTTTCAGTCTATGAATTTCCTTTTGGGTTAGATGGGTTTCTTGTAGACAGCATATGTTTGGCTGTTGTTTCTTGATCCATTCTGTCAATCTGTTTCTTTTGATGGGTGAATTGAGGCCATTTACATTAATGGTTATAACTGATATATACTGGCTTATTTTTGTCATGTTATCTTTCTGTGGTGGTTTCTTTACCTTTTCTGCCTACTTAATTGTTTGTCCTGGTTTTTGTTTATTTTCTGTTGATCTTCTTCCTATCATAGCTATTTTCATATCTATCTAGATTATCTTTCAGTATTCTTTGCAGGGTTTGTTTGGTGGTCACGAAGTTCTTCTGCTGCTGTTTGTCATGGAAGTATCTTATTTCTCCATTGAATTTGAAGGATAGTGTTGCAGGGTACATCAGTCTGGGTTGGAAGTTGTTTTCCTTTAGAACTTGAAATACTTCACTCCATGCTCTTCTTGACTTCATTGTGTTGAGAAGTCTACTGTGATTCTGACAGGCTTTCCTTTATAGGTGATTTGCTTCTTTTTCTCTAACAGTTTTTAGTATTTTGTTCTTATGTTGAATTTCTGGGATGCTGATTATTATATGTCAGGTGTTGATTTTTTTTGGTTATGGCTAGTTGGAGTTCTATGTGCTTCACTTATCTGTATGTCAGTTTCCTTTCCCATGTTTGGGAGATTTTCAGTTATTACTTCTCTTAATAGTTTTTATTTTTTTTCATCTCATTTGTGTTGTCTCCTTCTTTTTCATTTACACCTATCAATCTTATATTGTTTTTCTTTTCATCATTTTGCGACTGTGAAATTGTTTTTTCCTGATTCCTTGTTATTTTTAAAAGATGTTTCTTTTCTTGCTCACTAGCTACAATCATGTCTTCAAGGTCTGAAATTCTATCTTCAAATTCATTGAGGAGGCTTTGACAGCTTTCAATGGCATTTTTGATTTTGTTGATATCTCTTTGAATCTGTTTCATGCATTCTAATTCTTTCTTGTATTCTTCATTCAGGGTTTCCATCCTTTTGCAGTGCTTCTCTATTTTTTTTAACTATGTCTACTTTTGATGTGTTTTAGCATTTCTTTCATTACATTTTTCATTTCTTGTTTTCCCTGGGAGATTATTTCTAATCTCAGTTCCTTTACAGCCTCATGGAGTTGTTTCTTTACTTTACTTGCTATCATTTCAGAAGTTTCAGGTGTATGACATATAGTTTCTTCTATGTTCATGTCTCTTAGGCTTGGTTGGGATGGACTGGAGGTGTAAGATTGCATTTTGCTCTTTTGTGTTGACATTTTCCTGTATTCCCTGTGGCAGGTGAATGCAAAGTCTCAGTTGTTTCCTGGGTTGAGGATGGCTGTCTGTACTGCAGGAAATTTCCTCAGTTGAGGCGAGGTGTTAAGCAGCCCTTACCAGATATGGAGGGGTACTTGAAGGCATCCTAAGAAGGGGCAGTATGCTGGGTGAACCTTCAGCACACCACACTTTGTATGCCAAGGCTCTCCAGCTGTTTGAGGTTGGAGGGCAGAGCCCCATAGAGTACCCTGCATGGTTAGGAGGCTCCAAAGCTCGGTGAAATTCACAGTGCACACCTTCAGCTCTAGCCAGACCTACCACTGTGGCTGCTCTGCTGCTCCAGGGAGGCTGGGCAGAGCCCATTCAGGACTCCAGGGGGTTCTCTAAATGTCTGATGCAGATAGCAGATTTGGCACGGATCCCTACCAGGCTGCTTGTGAAGTCCCAAGCTGCACAGGTGGGTGAAATTCACTGTGCACACCTTTGGTTCACCCCCAGTCCAGAGCTGTGGCTGCTCTGCTTCTCTGGGGAGGCTGGGTGGAGCCCAGGCAGGACCCCAGTGATGCTCCAAATGTCCCGGGCTGATGGCAGAATTGACTGCAATTGACTTTAATATCTGCCTTCTCAACTTCCCATTATTATTTTTTTGGAACAGCTTATTTCAGTGTAGAAATTTACTTGAAATTTAATCACCTTCACAGTGCACATTACCATTTTTCTACCTAGAGTCATTTGCATTCTAGCTGAAGTACTTCTAATGTGAAAGTTTCAATGAATATTGTGTAATAAACTTTCCTAGAATTTACACTTCTGTGGATGAATGAAACTGGCCAAAATATTTAAATCACAATTTACTTGAATGTAAAAACATTATGTTGAATGATTTACTGGACAACCTATAATTAAGACTCATCTGCAATAAAATAATGATCAATTTAAAGTCAGCATTATTTCTATCTCTTGTCAGTGGAGGAGTTGTTTTTAGGAGTTCCTGAAATGCCATGTTTCTTTTGATAGTCTTCAATTCAAAAACAATAATTTTAATGTATATGTGTATTTGCTTTATCTTTTTTTGCCATGTTTGTCATTTCTATTTTTAATTCTTGAACATTCTATTTAAAGCATTTTAAGATATTCTTATCCTTTTTTACTCTTTATCTTATTTCAGGAATTACCAAATTTATGGTGATATTTCACATTCTATCATTTTGAGATAATTCCCTTACCTTAGTAGCATGTTTATTAATAACATCTCACCATCCTATTTTTCTATTTAATACAATTATTGAGATTGTTATTTCAACAATAAAATGTTATATATGCTATATTTAATTTGTTCTTTCTCATAATGTTTATTCTTGCTTCAAGTTTTCAATCTCATCTCTGTTTTATACACATAGTATGCTTTTTGAAGTTGTCATTTTTGCCTTATGTATAAATAGAGTTGAGTCTTATTTTACTTTGTAGTTTCTTGCTCTTCATTGCTTTTCTCTTGGAAGGTATGGTATTTAGTTATACATTATATCATTACTTTAAGAATTTATATATGAGAAAGGAGATGCTAAACCTTTGTGTTACTTCATATAGCATTAGGGTGTGGGGTGAACATTTGAGCAACAACTTCTAATATGTGTTTAAAAATACATCTTAATTTTCTGCATATAATGCTAAACCTCAGAGACGCTCCTTGGTCTTAGGAGTCTTATGTTCAGAAATATGTTTGATGTTCGCTTTAGACTCACGGTAGACATATTCAAAGTTAAAGGAATGTTAGACTTCAGTTTTGTGAAGAGATTTTTCTATCAATATGTTGAAAATTTGGCTTTATTTTTCCTGAACCTAACAACATGTTCAATTCATATATTATGGCTGATTACAGTAAGATCTCATACATAAAAGGACTTACAAAGCCTACTTTTATTACATTTGAAATGCCTCCTCAGTAATGGAAGAAACAGGATGAGTAGAATTGTTGCTGGGTTTTGAAGCATATATGTTACTAGATTTTGGAGTGCTAGAGTTCCTTTCTAGAAGTAGTTTCTAGGTTCTATCTTTGCTAAGCAAAGAAAATTGGTCAGGACAAATACAAAATGGTAGCTAGGCTTTACATTTACTAAAGTTAGGAAATGAAACAGGCTCTATAGGGTGAGTTGACACTAAATAAAAGAAAAAAAATTTAAAAAGTACACTGTATTGGTTGGGAGTGGATGACTGTGTTACTGGGATATGGGTGCTGGAGTCTCTTTCTGAAGGTGTTTTCTAGGTTCTTTTCGTCCTGAGCAAAAGAAAAATGACTAAGAGAAACAGACAGTAGCAAAGTGTTATTAAAAATAGGAAGACAAACAGGCTTTGTACAGTGATCTTGGGCCAAGTAAAATTAAGAGTTACACTCTACAGCATAACGGTCACCCACCACGCAAGAGAGAACACAGTGGCAAAAATTCAGTGTGGACTCTTTTTTGTGTCACCCACCCCTCAAACTGACATCTAGGTTATCCTGTGGAAAATCTGCTTGAGTTCTCAAGAGAAGTCCATGTGCAAGGCATTAGTAACTGTTCTGGCCTGTGTCCTGGGTTTTATAAGTACTGTGTCATGCCTACTTTCCCCGACAGCTTTGCCGCCACCTATTCTCCTGCCTCAGAATGATATTATCAAGGTTAATATTTACATACAATAATTTCCCTTCTTATTTGGATGAAATGGGGCATTATGTATGTTTGCAGGCTCTCTGGCATCAGTGCAATGTCAACTATTTGAGGGAAAACATTTTAGTCATCTTTTACCTTACTCTGAGTCCTCATAGAGAGGTTACTATGAAGGGAATTCTGTTTTCAGAGGCCCCCATTATTTCTTCTCAAATGCATTAGTTAATGTTCCCTTTGCCAATTTACATTAAATTTACATTAACATAGCCTGAAAGGAGGAGGTAATATCAACTCTGTGTGGACTTTGTCATTAACCCCTACCTCTTTCAGATGCTGATTTAAATATTTAATTGGTGACTGATTTTTACCAGTAAAATGACCTTATACTGTTTTCTTCTGTTTTCTTCTTATCAAATTCTCCTACACGTCCTCATTTCCAACCCTTTCTTTTGGTACTTACTTATCATTTCGTTTCTTTTGGTATTTTCTTTTTATTGTCTATTAATATTGCACTTCTTTTGAGGTGGGAGAGAAGATATTTTAAAAACAGATAAAAAAGAGACAAGGAAATCATAATTATAAAATTGAAACTGCAGCTTCAGGACAAAGGCACAGTTTAATTTTTTTCTTCCTCCCTCTTCATTCCCTTTCCACTCCCCCTCCCTCCTCTCTGTCTCTCTCTGTCTCTCTCTCTCTCTCTGTCTCTCTGCCTGTCTCTCTCTCTCTCTCTCTCTCTCTCTCTTTCCCTCTCTCTCTCTTTCTCTCTCTCTACCCCTCTCTGTCTGTCTCTTATTTTCTTTGAACACAGTAAGCCTGGATAATTCCCTTTTATCTGCAAAACATTGTGCCATTCAGTTTTTACTTGCAAATGGATTCTTTCACCTATGAATTGACAACCTTTTCACCTGTAAATTATACTTTTTCCTATGTGCCATTATCTTACTAAGGGTACACCATCCTCCACCCACCAAACCAATACCAAGACTATACAGATTTCCACAAGAACTCATAAATATTTCCAGTTCCAAAGTGTGATTTTTCTCATTTCTCTGAGCACCCACACTTTACTCTTCACTGTATACTAAAACCTCTGCTTAATAACCTTTCCTGTGCCTCTCACTGATGTGTCCTGAAATCATTTAACAGCAATGGGGCTCACTGAACATCCAGGAATTCTACATTCAGGGTGGGTTAAGTTCCTCATCTCATCTTCTGAAACCTCTCAGACACTATCTAGTGACACTTATGATCCAAGAAAAATATAACTCCTGACCTCTTATATGTCAAATATAACCAAATCTGAGGTCTCACAGCATGAAGGACTGAAATCTTGAATGAAAGGGAGAAGGAGAATATTATTAGAATTTGGGGGGGGGATATAATTCTGGCTTTATAGAAAGGGTCACAAATGGGGTGGCCTATGAGGCCCTTTGTCGAGGGTAATTTGTATAGTAGTACCACAATGTAGGTAAAATAAGGGTGAGACTGCAGTCAACCTGTTTGATTACAAGTATAGCCACTTAGCAAATACTGACCAGATAGGGCAACAAGTCATGTAGCAAGGGTACAAGAAAACAAATGCATCTTTGGGAAGGGAGAGGAGTTTGGTTCCAAATGTTCTGGTTACCCACCTATGTGTCTGATGCCTATATGATCCCACTGGATAATCTCAAACTGATGTTTATCTCTAGGAAGGCATGCAAGTCTTGCTACTGCCTCTCCATCATTAGGCCTCACTCTGTTCAGGTTTTCCTGAAGCCACAATTTTCACGTCTTTTTTTGTGCTGATTTCCTTAAGGACCCAATCCCTCTCTGACTGTGTATTAACCTCTATCAAACTTAGCTCCCTATAATACAGGACAAGGAGTTCTCTGGTAGCGAAGGCCCGTATCCTGGATTGAAGAAAACTGGTAAAACTTTTTAAAAGGCAGGGTGCCACAAGTATGAGGATAATAAATATTGTTAGTGGTCCCAGTGGAGGAAGGATGTAGGGTGCCCAGGATCCCCATGGTAGCCAATGGAAAAATTGGGAGTCCTATTTTTCCTTTCATTTTTTTTCCTACATACTCCCTGATACATTTTACCTTATCCATGATGATTCCTGACTGACTGACAAAAAAAAAAAAATTCTCCCAGCATGGCACAGTTTCCCCCTTTTTCTGCTAAGAGGACATCTAGGGCTTGGTGGTTTTGAAGGGCTACTGCTGCTAAACTGTTGAGCTGGTTTTGCAGTGTTTGTATTGAGGTTGCCATCTCATTGAGCTGTTGGGTAAACTCAGCTGGGAGCTTTTGGTAGTGGTATAAAGAGGTTGTAAAGTCCCCCATCCCAAGCTCCACTCCCAAAGCAGAGAAGACTCCTACTTCAAGGAGTAGCAGAATGTGAGCTGCCCTTGTAGTTATGTGGTGTGATTGTAAGGGGGTGATGTTATTTCTGTCTGTTTGGGATTGTTGTATCTGTCCCTGTGTGGTGAGGGAGATATGTGGACTGAAAAATGCTATCGTGCAGGAACCGAACCAAGAGCTCAGAAGGCATGGGTATGACCCCTTAGGGCATATGAAAAAGGAACCTGATAGGGGATAGGTGGGCTTGTTAAGTTTGAGATAAGGAATATAAGTAGAGCAGTTAGTCCAGTTTTCTACTTGAGGGTCAGAAGAACTATTATGGCTAAGGCAAGTAAAAGCATTGGAGATGGAAAGTGGAGAGAGTGGTAGTTGACCTATAGACATAGAGGTGTTGTTGAGGTTAAATTGAAGGGAGCCCATGTGATCGGTTGAGCCATCACATTGATTGATTCAGAGGCAGAGTCAGCACTGGGTTCAGTTTGTGTGTTTAGAAGACTATATAAGCATAAATGTGTGATTGAGAAGCTCAGGAAAAGTGGAGCAGTGATGTGAAGAGTGGAGGTGGAGGTAAGATAAAAGTGGGAATGTTAAGCATAGGTATCTTCTGTGGTTTTCATACCTTTTTTATGTTTATGCTAAGGAGGCCTAGATGTGTTCCCAGAATATAGAGTCTGATTGCCCAGATGTGACCTGTTAGCCTGGAGGAGTCATAGGGTTGTAGATGGAGAAGATGAGAAGGGTATGGCTACTGTGCAAATAATTTGGCTTGTGTGTCAGTGAAGGTGTTACCCTGAGAAATAAAATCTGATGGTGCTTGGTGTCCCCTGCAGTGAATGACTGCTACCTGTTTTGGGAGCTGTGCTGTCTCTAGTAGTTTAAAGATGAGGGGATGTGTTAGTAATAGGGGCTCCTTGAGTGCTGATTAGACCCCTTTTTTGCCAGATGATGTCATGAGAATGAAGAATGCTGAATGTGTATTTTGAGTCAGTAGGGGTATTTATGATTTTGTCTTTGGTCAGTGTGAGAACAATAAGTTCTGCCTTCTGTCAAGGTGTCCCACGTGGCAGTTGCCTGCCTCTTTTACCTTAGAGTCACTGACTATAGCATATCCTGCCCTTTCTTGAGTGTCTGTGTTGGTTGAGCTGTCATCGATGAAACATGTGTCAGAGGCTGTAGGGAAAGGAGTGCTGTTAATGTGAGGAAGGGGGTTAGGTCATCTGTAAGACCTCAATGCAGTTGTGTGAGATCTCATCACAGGTG
>RJWT010010534.1:0-24052 GCA_004365215.1 Cuniculus paca
ACTTCTGTCACGATGTACTGTGCTACCACCAGCCCAGAGCAATAGCATCAACCAATCTTGAGCTGAAACTCTGAAGCCATGAGCATAAATACACCTTTGTTTCCTCCTGATATGTTGTTTACCCCAGATATTTACCCTAGCAAGGGAAAGCTAACACACTAGCAAATATTCCTGTGTTTATTCGTCGCTTGTTTAATGAGCTTTGACTTTGTGTCAGGAATTGTTCCAGGTTCAGAAGTTTCAAGGCTGAATAAGAGATAGTCAATCTGTACTCTCAATGAGCATAAAATCCTTTAAAGAAGAAGGTAACAGTTTCCTCTCTCTGAACCCTCTGTGTGCTCTCATCACTTGTAGTCTGCTCTTCTTTCTATCACTGGCTCCTAGTTCAGAGTTCAGGACGAAGGCATCAAATGGAAGAGCTTCCTGCTCCTGCCCCATCTTCACAGATCATGACAAAGCAAGAATCTGGGTGTGGGCTCTTCCCCAACTTTGAGGGAACTCCAAACATTGGAATGAAATTATACGTGCAGAGGAAAATAAGTGGCAACACCAGTCCTCCCTCTTACTGAATTATTCCATCAGCATACAAACATGCCATTCTTTCAGCCATCCTCAATATCTTTCCCTAATCACAGTTTTCCCCACAACTACTGATCACTGCAATAGGTTTTTTTCACTCATTCTTTCTGAAAACTCTTGTGCATTAGTTGGGGTTCTCCAGAGAAACATAATCAGTAGGATATATATATAGATATAATATATAGATATTAGGATATAGATATAGACATCTTAATATCTGTATCTATCCTAACATCTCTATCTATCTATCTGTATGTGTGTGTGTGTATTTAGATATATAGAGATGTATATGGGAGAATTTATTAACTGAATTGCCTCATACACTCACAGAAGCTGAAAAATCCTATAATAGGTCATCTGCAAACTGACCCGCCAGAAACATCGGTAGTGTCACTCAGTCCAAGAAGTTGGAAGCCTCGGCCGTAGGCAAGCTGATATTGCATCCTCCATCCCCATGCCAAAGCCTAAGAACCCCAGGGGACTGCTGGGACAATGACCAGAGAATGTAGAGTCTGATATTCAAATGTAGCAAGAAAAGAACCTAACCATACACCCTGTGGAAGGAAGATTCAGAGAGTGACCTTTTCCCTTCTTCCACTTTTCTGGTCTAGTTGGGCCTCAGCCAATTGGTCGGTGCCCACCCACACTGAAGGCAGATCTTCCCCCTCACATCATGGACTCACAGGTCCACCTGCTCTGCAAACCCCCTCACAGACACCCAGAACCAGTGTTTCACCAGTTGTGCAAACTGTCACTCCTTCCAAAGGCATTTTCACTTCTGTCACTTCACAAAACTGCTTCAGGTCATCAGTCATCACCTTATTACCAGATCCAGTGGTTGATTCCCAGTCCTCATCTTCATCAGACCTGTCAACAATTGATGCAGGTGATCATGCCCTCCTCAAAACGGTCTTCGCGCAGCGTCTAAGACACCACTGTCACCTGTTTTCACCACCAGGTGTTTCTTACCTGCCTGATTTCTTCCTTCTCCTTTGTTTTCTAGAGACAGTAGCCCAATGCTATTTTTTTTTCCTTTCTTCACTTTATCCCATGGTATCCTCATTTAATTTCATGTTACTCATCATCAAATTCATATCCAGGTTGCTCTTTGCACCCCAGATATGTAGAATAAATTGTGTGTTTTATATTTGCCATTAAAGTCTAAGACACATAGCAGGTCCAAACTAGCCCTGTTTCCAGTTTTTCTTATGGGTCCACAATCTTCTATGTGACAGTTAACATGGTAAAAATGTGCTATAAGTAATGTTTTGGTGAGCATGTGTGAGCATCACAGTAGCTACACAACTGGAAGTGGAATTTCTAGATTGTGAGATAGGCGTGTGTTCATCTTTGGTCAATACTGACTGCTAAAGAGTTTTCCAGAATGGTTACACAATTCACACTGCTCCATTAATGTCTGAGAGTTCTTATTCCACAGCCTCACCAACATTCAGCAAGTTTCACTTTGTAATAGCTTGTCTGTAATTGTGAATCTACCACTAGTCAATGAGGAACTTAAGCAAAAGACCTCTGGATTCCCAGGATGTGACGTATGGTGGGTGTTCAATAAAATTTTATTTAGTTTTATTCCTTGAAAGACTGTCATATTAAAAATAATTACATAATTTTGAGTAATGAGTAAATACTGGAAGGACTCTTGTGGGGGAAAAAAATCCTATAGCAAAGTTTATAATAATAATACAGACTTCCAGGACTCAAGGATCCCTGAGGTACATGCCATAAGAAGTATTCAAGACTGGAAAATTCTGTTTATGTGACCTTCTCCCAGTGGTCTTACATTGTGAGCTCGTTGAAGCCAGCCACAATAACCCACTCTCCATGTGTCTGCAGACTCTGATCAGAGCTACCACAGTGCCTGGCACAGATGAATTTATTACAAGAAGAGGGAAAGAAAGAAAGGGAGGAAGGAGGGAGAAAAGAAGGGAAGGAGAAACATAATAGCATATGTGGAGTTTTGTTGTTGCTACTGCTTTGTTTGCTTAATGGGTTTTGCTGAAGAAACTGTGGTTCTAGATCTCGCAATTGGTACAGTAAGGATACACATTTTTAGAGAAACTGCAAAGCAGAAGAAAAGCAAAGAAAAGAAAGGAAAGAAATGTTTACTTTTAATAAATTTATCCATAGTTTTATTTTCATAATCATTTTAAGACACTATCTTAACTACAGCATGCATGTATGTTTTATCATTTCTTTTTTCTTAATTGCATATGCGTGATACGATTAGAAAGTGGTTCATCATAGTCTTAAATGTTTGGAGAATGAATTTCTGCTCTGTACCTACACAGAAGGCAGCCTGTGAAAAGCTTTGTGGGTCTTGTTTATTCTTGGTGAGGTTTTGTACTTCATCTCCAAGGCAGCTGTAAACCACTGAATGATGTTAAAGGGGGGAAATGGCATATTAGATTTGCTTTGCTAAAGGTTATTCTGACTTTTGCATAGCGGATTGATTGGGAAGTGGGAAGAGGAGGATGGGAAATTGGTGCCCAGAAAACCAGTTAAATGTTGAAACAGATCAAGTGACAGTTGATAAGAACTTGAACTCGGACTATGACAGGATGGCAGAAAACACGAAGTGGATACAGCAGATACTTAGTAAGTTGCCTCAACCCACTGAATTTTCTGACAAAGATAGGAAGCTTGACAGAAATGATTAGTTAGCTTTAAGTTTAATAATAATAATTATGCCTCTGCTTCTACTCAGCCTGCAAGGTTACATAATGGAAGTCTTTGTTAATTCCAAATGCACCTTACACGTGGGAAGGGGGATAATTACATGCAGAAATTATATCTCCAAAGTTTGTGTATCAGAGGCAAGTACCAAAAATTTGAAAATAAGTTTGAGTTTATTGGCGATCAACAGCAGACTAGCACATGTATTCCTGGACATCGAGCCTTCTGTACATTCCCAAGTGCTCACTAACATGAAATTTATTAACACTTGAATGATGGATGCTTTCTGCTCTAAACATGCCACTTAGCAAATCCTTGCTACAGCTAAATAGATCAGGAATTCATACACTGATTGGTGTCAGACATGAGTGGGTATTTTTTTCTTTTGTGAATGGAGTGAAGATGTATACTTCATTCTGCAAAATTAGCAGCATTCTCAATGGGTCATGAGCCAGGCTTTTTTTTTTTAAACTTGGTATTTAGGTGTGAAGAACCTTGTCTGATTATGTGTCTTTATCTTTTTGGATCTATAAAAGGATATTTAATAGCTTCTTACTGTCATTTTATGGTCTTTTAAAAAACAAAAGCCTTTATTAAGTATAAAATTCAATCTGCCACCAATTCTAATTCCCCAATTCACATTGTAATCCAGGAAACTTGGAAAAATGCAAGATTTCAACAGGCAGTAGAAGATGTGTAAAAAGGAGGACCAGGAAACCTCTTGTGGCCCTGATCTCTTCCATCAGCATCACAGAACTCTCCTTCTATATTCTAAGATCATTTCTACACAGACGACTATTGATCAACATTTTGAACACAGACTGTGCATATATTCTTTAAGATCAGTTACTTTTTACATATCCATTCTGCATTGGGATTTAAGACCTACATATTCAAACTTTTGTTTTTGCCAGTGGGTTGCTATGAAATAATCCTATAACCTCTTTCATACCACTTTGCTCATTTTCTGCCCTTGGTAAAACATTCATTATTAACTGTTATAAATTATAAAATCTTTTTTTCCCAAGAAAAGTGTGGATTTTCTTTCTTAACAGATTTAACTCTGATAGAACTGCTTGCCTTAGGCGGCACTACTAGTAATTGAATCTGCATGCTGAAGTGGTAAACCATAGGAATTTTTAGAGGAAGGAAAGTTGATGTATAAAATGGAATAAAGGTAGGTTGATGGAGAAGGGAAAATTAGTGTTGTGGAACCGTGTGACTCCAGCATGTGAGTCCTTGAATAATTGAACACAATACCACATACTGAACATCAATTCTGTCAAGATTTACAGAGTGAAGAATCCCACTTTCTTGTCTCTCTGTACTCCAGATTACACTGGGTACATAATAATCATTGCCATTATTATCCTTATGCCTGAGCCAATTTTATTATATAGTTGGATTATGCACTAGTTCCTTATAGTCAGTAAAAATGTATTAAGAATCTGTTAGGGGCTGGGGGCGTAACTCAACAGCACAGCACCTGCCTGGCAAGCGCAAGGCTGTGACTTCGATTCCCAGTACAAAAAATAAATAAATAAATAAGAATCTGTTATACTTCTAGGCACTGGGGATTGTAAAAGTTAATACACTTGCCCCTTATCTTGAAGAAAAACAAATGAATACTTAATTTTAATAAAGCATCATAATTCTGGTGGCGGGTTATAGAGAAGTACAAACAAGCCACAGCTAAGCATGACAAGTAGAATGGAAAAGAAGCAGAAAGCTTCTTTGAGGAAGATGTACCTCTCATATATAAATGGAGTGTTGAATCCTTAGATATATCCTGAAAGTGGCAATAATTGATAGAACTTCTTTAAAAGCAATTGGGTAGCACATGTCAGAATTCATACTAAAATACTAAGACCTAGAATTCTTTTTTGAATCTTTAGTTGAGAAAAATATGAAACACATAAAAAGTTACATTTAACAATGTTAACTTCATAGTTATTTGCAGTAATAACATGGAAAACAACAACAGAAAGGTGGTTAAGAAAATTTTCCTTTATCAATTCAGTGAGAATAGGTCACAGATATTTTTTACTAAGATTATTTTTTGAACAATCTATTCCAGGCAACGATACAGGATCTGTGTACACAGAATCAGATGGATTTGGGGCTACTTAAAGAAGCTCTGGTAAAATGGGATACAAGATTCGGTTAACTCTTACAGG
The DNA here is from genome assembly GCA_004365215.1 of Cuniculus paca. Classification (NCBI taxonomy): domain Eukaryota; kingdom Metazoa; phylum Chordata; class Mammalia; order Rodentia; family Cuniculidae; genus Cuniculus; species Cuniculus paca. The sequence continues at coordinate 5,448 of RJWT010010534.1, forward strand.
AAGAATGATGAATTCACATGGCAGAAACATCCTTCAAAGGCAGATGAGGTCACTGTCAATCAAATCAGCAAGGCATGTGGAGCTAACAGAAGGAAATGACCCAAGACTTGAGTTTCTAATGATAAGACAGGAGAAAGAAAATGTAAATAGGAGAAATTTCTTACTTTATTATGTTATGCAGAAAGTAAAAGCAACCTGTAACACTGGACATGCAACTTGACCAAAACTATATACAAAAAACAAAGAAGCCAAAAAAAAAAAAGTGGAGAAGAGTGTGTGTGTGTGTGTGTGAGAGAGAGAGAGAGAGAGAGAGAGAGAGAGAGAGAGAGAGAGAGAATAAGTTGCTAAAGTGTTAGTGAATGGTGAATGCCATTATGGGTGATTTTTCTCATTTCTCCTACTTGGCCTTTCCCAAATATTCTACTGCAAACATATATTGCTTTTGTAATGAAAGAAAGATGTGAGAGCTTGTCAGCAAGAGGATAAGAGGCACACAGTGTTCCCACGTTACAGGGGAACTAGTTACAGTCGTACTCTCATAAACAACAAATGGAATCAGCCAAGAGGCAGTAACACAAGACAACATTTCCAAGGACATTCCCCAAACTACAGGCCCCAGTTCCTTCAACAAAAACAACAAAAATCAGATGCAGGCTATGTCACATAAGTCACCCAGAAGACACTTACTGATTAAAGTCATGACTTTCTTCCATCTACCGCTTTGTAGTGGACCCACCCTGTACAGCCCTGAGCCAGGCACTGAATCTGTCTCTCTCCGGATGCATTAGTGCCTTAATTTGCATTACGCTTTGAAATCTATGAGGCATTTTCATGAAGTTTTTATTTTACTTTCTCCACAGCCCTGTGAGGTAGGTCGGATGGATATTATTTTTCTCATTTTACAGTTGAAGAATCTAAAACTTAGATGAAGTTTCTTGCCTCTGGTTATAAGGCTGGTAAATGTGTTAGAAGCAACACCGGAACCCGGATTGCTTTCTGAATGTCGTGTTCGCCCCTCCAGGTCACCGATGTCAAGCGGTGAGCATGGCTGTCTAAGGCTAACAAAGGCCAGGAGAGGTGCAGAGCAGGAGCCGCGTCTTGCTGTTGGCCTGTGTGGGCCCAGGTGCCAGGGCGGCTTCTGCACAGACGAGATGCCCCCAGTACTTTGCTGGAGAAATGAATGCAAGGAGTATTAGTACTCTCATTTAATGCTTAGAAAACATACAGGTCCTAAGTAAATCACGGAAGCAGAGACCATCGTCTTAAGGACTCTAATAAGAAACACAAACACCAAATTATATTAACACAAAAGTCAGAAAAAGGAGAAAGGAGACAAAGATACTCCTAATTAAATAAAGCAGAGTCCCATTTATTAATTTCTGTTTTCTTCCTAAAGTCACTTTTACATTAAGTATCATTTTACATTAGGAAAGAAAAGCACAGAAGAGAGAATGTCTTTGAGAATCATCAAAGCATGACTTATTTCTTGCACATGCACCTACCTGCTCTCCCGCCTGCATCTAAAAACGGGACTCATTTAGAATTCACTGATGAGTGTAAGAATATTTCTGTTCTCCTGCTGAGCCTGTGAAATCTGTTTTTGTTTTGTTTTGTTTTTAACCTTACTAAGGTAGTGCACACAACCATAGACTTCAGCTATGTAATGCCCTTTGAAAAATCTCTAATGACATGTTAGACATCCTGCATATAAATGTCACCACTTCGAATGAGAGTCAGACTTTCACTCATGAGAATGCTGTCTGCTTGACTTCAGTGCAATGTTATCCCTGATCTAATGAAAGAAATGTTCCTCAGTGAGCCCCCTGTAAGCGTCACAGTGTGTATCCTTTTTCTGCTGTACATATGGTGTTGGTAAATACCTTAGCAATACACACAGAAACAATTCTACTAATGGATATGGAAAGAAAATTAATTTGGTATTTGTGTGACCTAGACCTTTTAGATTATTGTCACACTCAACATTGCAACAATGATTTCTTATCTATTATAGTGCTTTTGATTAGCATTTCAGACTTGGCTTTCTACATGTATGGAAGTGTGTTTAAATCCATATTACTTTTTTTTTTCTTTTTTACAAATGACCTTTGGAAATGATTTCCAATAACTGCAGCCAACTTTAAGCTCAAGGCTTGGTAGTGAAAGGTCACTCTACATTTAGACTAAATGTGGATAGATTTGTGCTCCCTGCAGCAGGCTATTGCTTTAGGACCCGCCATTGTATTTGACCCAATCTTCTTTCTAACCCAAGCATTTAGACAGCTTCTCATCGACAGCTTGTTTAAACACTTTTTTAACTTCAATATACATTAAATGGGTTTGTATGTTAGCAAGTAACTTTTTGCAGCAAGAGATTTTTCTGAAGATAATAAAATCGGATATGCATGTTAAATTTCTCTTAAGATGAGTCTATGACTGTTGCTCTGTGGATACTCCCAGTCTCTCAGAGAGCCTGGCAGGACACGTCTCCCTCTCATGCTTCCATCTAAATAACATCATTTCTTATGTGCCCCACAATTAAGGCAAGGAAGCTCAAGGAAAGAATTTGTTTCTTCTTTGAAACTCTAAGTACCATCTGATCACAATTGCTGCTGTGAAGGCCATCTTGGGGGCAAGGCCACACTTCTGCCCCAAGCCTCCTTCCTTCATGGTGCCCTGGTAGCTTTTCATATTCATGTGATAGTGCTGCACCATGCAGCCTCCACAGCTGAGTCACCAGGGCCTGTGAGGACTCATCCATGGCAGAGGACTTTGAAAGTATTGAGAGACTCACACTCCCTGTGTGACTATCAGAGTCAGAGAGGAACCCCACCTCCTCCTTTCTGGTGTCCAGGTGTTGCAGATTCAAAGCAAAACTGCTTCCAGAGGCTCTGCATGTGAGGCCCTGGGAAGGACTCTGGACTGAGTGTCAGGAGATCTGACTTCACGTTCAGGTTGTTCTTTATTCTCTAGCCTTGATCTTTTGTTTGAAAAAAATGGGTTAATAGATTTAATTTCTGTAAATTCAATGAAACGATGTCCAGCCTTGACCACCACTCCTTTTTCTAAATGAGTGTCTTCAGATCAATTTCCTCAGGGAGAGAGTCCAATTACTACAATTCTGTCTGATTCTGATTTCAAAGAAGGTGCCCAGATGACTCTACCTGACCTAAGAAAGCACCAGAATCAAAGGATTTCTTAATTCGTGTCGCAGTTTAAAATTTCAAATTGTTTTCGCTTCTTCCACTTAACATAGCTGATTTTTCCTTCTGATGAAGGTACACTGTTGGATCTTTTCCACTGTGCTTTCTGTGATAGCACTCCCGCCATCCATCCAGAGAATTGCCGCAGGGCTCTGGGGACTTTCTGCTAGACCTGGGCAGAAGAGGGCACCCCCACAGCTGAACAATGACTGGAGCCTGTGGGACCAGCTCCTCTACTCCTAGCTGAGCCCACTCTGAAGTGCCACAGAGGTCATAGAGAGCTTTCCCCCAGAAATCAGGCTGTGTCTAGGCTCCTCTCCCTCCCCTGTCTTTCCTTATCACCCCTTGCCAACTTCCCATGAAACCACTGCTTCAAGTCACTGTTACCTGAAATCTTGGCCTGGGGAGCCTCATCAAATAAGACAGTAGATTTAAACAACAAAATGCAGTTGACAGGACACAAGCATGTCATAAAAAGAGCCAAGTTTGTAGCTCTTTGCTAAGAGCTCTGCTTAGCTCTTAGCAAAGGGCCCAGAACTCAGTTTCTCTTTCCCCTTAGCTATAAAATGACAATAACAGTGCTCGCTTTGCCTACCCAATGGTGGTTGGGGTGGGGGTCAGAAGAAGTCAGGAAATCAGCAAGTGTTCAAAAACTCTCATGCACAGTACAAAGAAGAAAACTAATTTTTAACCTAAAACAAAATTTTAACCTAGAACTAAAATCACTAGTACAGATTTTCAGAAGAAACCAATTCAACGACAGTTATAAGACTCTGAAAATATACTTCATGTCTTGGTTCCCTGCTACCACCCCCTTCCACGCATTTTTCAAGCTTCTTTCCCTGAGAGTTGGCTATTCTGAACAGCACATCTGCTTTCAGATGCAGTGCCTCTTCATCTCAGTTACTTACAGTCTCCAACCCAGCTAAAGAATTTTGCTGTCCCTACTACTGCCTGCTAGTATCCATGACCCCCTCTTCAATACTGCTTTAACTTTATTAATTCATATTTCTTTCATGTCAAACTGTATCAGGTCTTAAAACTTAAGAAAGGAAGTAAACACCTCCTACGGTTGGTGTAGACCACAATTTCAGTTCTCTACTGCAGAATTTGTAATGGTGCCTTCAGTTGATGGAACACAATAAAAGAGAGTCAATAGAATGTACAGCCCAGATGGTGGCTCGATTAGAAACATCTTAATGTGTCCAAAACATGACATGCACCAAAGTTTTTTTTCATGAAGCCTCTACAAGATTCATGATAGCATTTTACATTTAATAAGGATCTAATTAGAGGGCTCAGCATGAAAGATTGAAGATGTGAAATCAGAGCATTTTGGTACAGTAAGTATTTGTCAAGCTCTTAGGCAGCAGAGTTAAAGGAAAAATAGTAAATTGTCCCTGATGGAGAAAGCAGACACACACACAAAAAAGAGATCATTACACTAAATTATGGTGATTGCCCAGCATGGTCAGGGTAATGGTATCTAGTCTGGTGTTCAGAAGACACTTCCCCATCTAAAGCGTCACCTCCTCAAGATTTTGTAAGGTCTTTGAACATCTTTTTAAATTCCCCTGGGGCCTTCTATCCACTGTCCTGCATCTTTGTCTCAGTGACACCTACTTATGCTTTGCGACACCTGATTCATCACAGTTGCCCCCTTATTTGTGAAAGATGCATTCCAAGACCCCTATGGGATGCACCAAACTGGACATAGTACTGTAACATTCACAGAGCAAATACATCACATAGAGGGAAGACTCACTTTCCTGGCAGGTGGAGCACTCCTCAGAATGGCATGCAATTTAAAGCTTAAGTCTTGTTTATTTCCAGAAGTTTTCACTCAATATTTTTGGGCTATAGTTGACCGTGTGCAATGGAAACCTGGCAAGGGGATGCACAGATAAGAAAAGACTACTGCAGTCTGTTTGTACCCACATTTCCGTGGTCCTGATTCTTCTAGGCAGTCTAGACACTAAGAATTCCACGTAGAACAAGAGGGACCCAATCCCTACTGTCTGGCTGTATAGTTTGTATTCTTGTGGCAGGAAACAGAAAGTTAACAAGGAATTAAGCAAAGAATAGGGTTGCAGGCTGCAGATATGGCCATGCAGGAAATACAGAGTGATGTAACCAAGAATAAGCAGGAGAGGGCTCTGTAAGCCAGCTGGTTGGGGAAAGCTTCACAAACATGAGCTATTTCAGTGGAGGCACAGAAAAGGAGAGCGTGTATCCAGGTAAAGAGGTTGCCCACGCCACTTGGAAGAATGAGGTATAATCAAGTGACCAAAAGAAAATCCGTGTTGCCAGAGCTGGTGAACTGGAGCACAGCTGAAGCAGGAGGAAGGCAGAGGCCATCGTGGAGGTCATGGGAAGAAACAGGATTTCATTCTCAGTGCTAGGTAGCATTTGAAACTAAAACTGTGTTACGAAACACGCACTTGAAAGGAACACTGAAATCAGAGCCCATGCAAGGAAAAACACCATCCCGGTGTGAGCTGCCACCCACTCCTATTTGGATGCTGTGGATCCTCACCCACGTCCCTTGCCTCCCGCTTTGCTCTCCAAAGTTCATTCCCAACGCAGGTTATTTGCAAAGCTGGCTGAAATCATGTTAACTTTCTGTTCTGAACCCTGCCAAGACTTCCCGTGTCATTCATAACAAATTAAAATGTGAAGCTATATAAATTCAAATACAGACAGAGGAATGAACAGAACAGAGTTGGAACTAGACTTGATTCCAGGTAAAGATTTTGTGCAAGTAAAGGAGGCAAGCAGTAGAAGGAGATGTGTTTTCCAATCAATACTGTAGGCAAAACTGGCTGGCCATTTCCTCAAGCATTCTACCAATATTAATTTCAAGTGTATCAAAATCTGAAGCACAAGGTATCATCAAAAAAATAATAAATCATAAAAGTAGTGCAAGAAAATAGTCCATTTTGAGGAAACACCTCTCAAAGAATGGCATAAAATGCCATATACTGTCATAGAGTATTTAAAAAACTTACTTTACAGATAGTACACACACACACACACACACACGCAGATGTACATATGCAGTGTCAATGATCCAATACAAAAGAAAGTGGCATTAAAAATTTAGAATTTTTCACTCGAACATCCAATTCCTCTACACAACGGCAAAACTATTATAAATAGGTAAATGTGTGGAAAATGGACAATTCACAGAAAACTAGATATAAATGATTAATAAACATAAGAGAATATGCCTCACTCATAATTTTAAATGCCAATTAAAGTCATGTAGCAACAGTGCCAACAACTTCAAAACTTGATAAAACTAACAGTTAGAGATGTAATACAACAAACTCACACTTTGTTGGTGGAAGTATAAGTTTGTGTAACCTCTTTATGGTCATTTAGTAATAACAACAAACAAACTAAAATGTACACACTTTTGCCAGCTAATTCCAATTCTAAGAATTTAACCAACATGCTATGCCTGTATGAGTCAACAAGATTTAAGAGGATTCACTGGCACATTGTGTGTAATAAGAAATTTCCAAACACACACAATGGTTATCTGCCTTTTAAAATTATGGAATTTCTTCTGTTCAATAGAATATGATGTAGTTATTTAAAGTGATGATTGGTGGCTGATTTGCTAGAAGGTCAAGCATCACCAGCATATATCCATAGTGTATAATGACATCAAGGATTTTCTTTAAATGAAGAAGGATTTTGTTTAAATGAAGAAGAACTGTATATACTTTACTTATGTTTCAGCCTTGTTTCAAAAGAATTGAAGACAGGGAGATGAAATCACCAAAGTGATGAATTTCTGTTCTTGTAATTTAAAATCAATGTATATTTCACCTTTTTTTTTATTTTAGGAAGCAAAACAGAAAAAAGGATAGAAATAATACAGAATTTCAAAAAAAAAAAAACGTAAGAAATCAACACTAGTTAATATATTGTATATTGTTATCTTAGAAGTAGTTGTTCAGGTTACAAGATCTAGACATAAAAAAAGATCAAACAATCAAACAATGACAGCACAAGCTGTTCTTTTTGATGAACAGAGATTAGTAGTATAGTTATCTTGCACATATATGCATATATACAGTTATATGTGTAAACCTACATACATATGTATTTCAGCTTTTTAAGGCTCTCCTTTTTACTATGCCTCATCTTATTCAAGGATTTAGAAGAGATTTATTCAGGAAATGAAAATAACTCATCAACTATAATTTTTTATAATAACTGTCACATAAACTACAGTTTTCATAAAGCATTCTACCTTTTAAAACTTACCAGAAACGTTATTACTAAGAATTGTTCACAATATTGAATTTTCCTAACTTACTTTTCCCACCCAACATGAGCTGAAAAGGTCTGGTACGTTAGAAAGGAACAAAAACAATTAGTGGTGGAAAATTAAAACAGCATTGTGAATAAACTATTTTTACAAAACCACACACTATTAAGCCTGTGAACTGAGGTGAATCATATTCACATCTGATTTGTTTTAACTGCAAATTTTGTTTCACTGGGTAGTAGTCAGGGTTCCAGGGGTTTTCGTTGTCATTGTCTTTCCTTCAATGTCCGTTTCAAAATCATTTTTTGTTCTACTAGTATTGTTTCCTTGCTGGTTCCCTCACTAGGCTTAACTGTTGGCCACAAGATTCTGTGATCTCTTTGAGATATATGTATTAAATCAGTTAATGCTAGAGGTATTGTTACTGTTGTTACAGGGGTAAAAGGGAGAGTGAACACACATTAAGCTCTCCTTGACACACGTTATTCTTTTAGTCTTCACAACACCATGACATATCTTCTAGTACTATCCATGTCTCTCATTTGCAACACATGGCATAAGGATGTTTAATAAATTGCCTAAGATTGCACAGCTAATGCGTGGCAGACCCAGACCTTGAACTCAGGTCTACAAGGTGAACACCTTGTGCTACAAGCCAGGGTCATATTAGGGGGCAAGCCAGATGGCCTGCTGCCCAGGGTGCCAAGCTATTAAAAGCGCAGAACTTTACCGGAGTGAACCAATAGCACGTAGTCAGTTCCCTCAGGTTCCTCACACAGTAGTTATGAAATCATTGCACTCCTCCCAAACCAGGCTGCTCCTGCAAGTGGAATGGCACTTCCTTGGCACTGGCCCCACCACCTGGAGTCAGTATTTTTGAGAAAGGCTCTGCAGGTTGCATAGTGCAGCTGCAGGTCATGACCCCTAATCAGGTGACACTGAGCTGAGGTTCACAATCCAGTCTCCGTCAACTGAAACCCTAAACCCAGATAATGCCTGGCCCAGCCTGAGTCAGGGGGGATGAATGATTTCTCCTATTAAGCTACACAGTAAATTGTTTTTGTAGCTTCCCACGAAGTTGTTCACTTTGGACACCTGCAAGTCATGAAGGAAATTCTGAACTTGCACAAAGTGCAGAGACTTTTATTTGCTAGCTCCAGTCTGCTTCCGGTGTGACCTGGCTTTCTTCTGACTGTTAGGCAGAGAGACTTCCCAGACTCCTCCTGGCCCTGGGCACTGGTCACATGGTATCTTCGGCATCTTGGCTGCTGCTGCTCCCTTCTCATGCTCTACAGTGCAACCTAGGAGCCACACTGCCCATTTCCTTTAGTAGTGCTCTGAAATTCACTGCTCAAAGCTTTTCCTTTGTCAAGACAGCTGTCCATCCTTTTCTACCTCCCAGCACATGTGCAGCATGGAGCTAAGGGTGTGACGCACACCAAAGACAGACAGGCTGCAGCAGGTAGGACAAGGGGCTTGGAGACTTGGGCCACCCCAGGCTCCACTGGCAGGCTGGGGAGCTAGAGGTCCGTCCGAGTTAGGGCACACCTGTTTACTGTGCGTAGTCCTGCCCAGAAGCTCGGCCGCACAGAACGCATGCTTCCATGCTGCAATCAGGGCCACGCTGCGATTTCTTCGTTTAGTGAGAAAGCATCAAGGAAAGCCAAACAACACATATAAGTAAGGCGGACTAAATGGGAACAGGAAATTTCAAGTGAAAAATGATGACACTCATTTCTGGAAGGGAAAAGTTTCCTTCTCCCATCTCCCTGCTTTTATTTATATGGATCCATAACTGTCCTTTCATGAGGGGCCAGCAGTACGACTGTCTCAGTCCCTTGTCTGGGACAGATGCACATGGACCCAAGCAGAGGTCAGATGGGGGATTGAGAGTGAATGTACATTTTATGTAACCCATACTTTGTTAAGGTTGTTCATTAAAACTTCCAAGAACGGTCTCTGACTACATCTGTCACTTAATGCACCGATTTCCTAATGGCTAAGTTAAATTTGAGCAATGAAACAATGCAAATGATACAGATTTAGGCTCAGTCTCTGATTTTTATAAAGCTTTATAACTTTAGTTAGGTGCTGTCTTTTTGGGTTATGACATCAGGGACTCAGTTGTGCATCTGCTTTCATAGGTTAAATGAAGTTTATGGTTTCTCTTTAAATTTATATGAAATGTTCTTTTCAAAAGCTTGGAGTTGGTGGTTCTGATTAGAAATTTCTAAGTTACACAATCACTTTCCCCTTTGCTTCTGAGCAGGGTATTAAGTAAAGGAAATAATCCCTGAGACAATAGTGACTCCATTTATTGAGCATTTACATGTGCCAGGTACCATGCTCAATATGATACATAAAGTATCTCATTTTGTCCCCCAAGAAAGCTTTAAGAAGAAGGATATGTGTGATCATCTTGATCTTAGAGAAAGAAATCAAGGTTTGGAGATGTTACATAGATTACCTGAAGTCACATGGCCAGTAAAGAGAATTGGTCTGTGCGCTTACTCACTATTTCACCATTTAAGAATGTCCTTTAAGTGAAAATAAATATTTATGTTTGGAAGATCACATAAAGAGTTGCTTTGCTATTGTGTGTGTGTGTGTGTGTGTGTGTGTGTGTGTATAGGTATGTGTTTTGTTCTTAATGCTCTTAAAAACACAAGTTTGAATGTACGTTGCCCAGGACCTTCGGGTTCTCTGATGTTTTTCCATTTGAACAGGTGAGGGAGCTTGTAGGCAGCTAATTTTTCAGTCTCCATATTCTTCAAAATAGGCCCAAAGGCTCTAAGGAGCACTTGCATTAGCTTCTCTGACCAGTCCTGGTGGTGACTTCACCAGGAAGCCAAGAGCTGGACGGCTGGAGAGGCTGCCAGGCTGAGCTAAAAGCGTTCACCCAGAAGACAAGATGCGGCAGTAGCTCTGGGTCTACAGTGTCGCGGGAAGTGGCAGAGGAGTGCGTCTTTCCAGCAATGTTTTGGCAGAAGAAGATTTTATTCAGCACTTTCTAGAAGGCTGCTTGAATCTGTGGAAAGGACACTGTTTCGAGGCAGAGCAGCTTGGTTTGAACCAGGCCCCCTTAGAAAAAGTTTTTGTTAGTTTTGCTCACTCTTTAGCTCCCGGACAGCGCTGGTACATAGCATGGTCTCGATACTGGCTGAATGAATGAATGTACCAATTCATAACTTGTTAATCTCAGTTTTCTCATCCCAATAATGGGCATTTCTCAGAAAGCATCTGTTTTAGAATTTCAAACAAATTTTCTTATAAGAACAGCTTGTTCCTCTGGGTCCATCCTATCTCACCCATGATTTCTAGAAGTCTTCCAAATTTATCTTCCCTGACTCAGAACGCAGTACCACCTGCCACCTCCCAGACTGCTCTGGTGGACAGCAGGAATCTACAGAGATATTTCCTACAGGGCCTTGGATCTCAATACTCAGGTGAACCGCCCTCCACCCCCTGCCATCTCCCTGCCTTCAGCTGTGTCAGTGCCCAGCTGGGCTGCAGCTGCCAGGCCACAGCCACTATCTATCAGTAGAAGTCCCAGGGGAAACACAGGCCATACTCAGGTTAAAATAAATTAAGAGGAGGAGGTATTTAGAAAGGGAATACTTCTAAAATACTGGGCAGGAGTGGGGCCACCCACTGAAAAATGCTGTGTCCCTAGTTAGTAACAGAAGAGTGGCCACCACCCCCAACAAGCTGCAAGAGACAAAGAGGGTGTAGGACCTACAGGGAGGACATCCTGGGGGCATAGATCTCCCACTAAATGCTGGCCCTTTGAGAAGTTTCTCCTGACCTACAAGCAGAGTGGGTCTCTTGTGTGTGTGTGTGTGTGTGTGTGTGTTGGTGGAACTGGGGATTGAACTCAGGACCTCAAACATGCTAGGCAAGCGATCTACCACTGAGCTGCACCCCAGCCCCCTTGCTTTTCTTGTACTCTGCCTTATTCCTATGGAGCTGTCACCCAGAAATTGTCTATGTTTATTTCCCTGCTAGACTTCAAGGTGGGATTGTTTAAGTCCTCCCGTCTTTGTGTTCCTGGTATCCAAACCAAGAACAACACAAAGTATACTTTCAAACAATGCATCTTAGATGGTTGAACAAATGGTTGAAGGCAAGATTGCCTTGCTTAAAGTGCGGAGAAGAAAAGGCATATTGAAAGCCTAAGCCATGCCTTCTCACTCAATACAAGTATGTTCTCTTTAAATACATGCAGGACATTTTCCTAATAAAAAGTTAAAGAAAAGAGCCAGATGTGCTTATATTAAAAGTATCACTCCTTTCCCACCAAGCTCTGCTTAGAACAAAGCGTTAAAGTTTATTTCCTCTGACTTCTTTATTTATATTTAATTATATGTACTCTTTAAATCATTCTAGTTACACATGGTGTGCTGCAGTACAATGTGGATATTGTTCTATAGCATTACATGCAGGTTTGCCCTTATTATTTTTAAAGCTGCTAAGTTCTGCCTTTGCAAGCATGATGCAGAAGAAGGAAGAAACCAGAACAAAAATGAGCTAGGGCAGGAGTGAGCAGGTTGGGCTCATCACTTCTCTCTGTGTGATTGATCTTAAGTACATCAATTTCTCTTTATCATGCACAGTAGCCTTATCTCGTAATAAGACTTGGAAGACAGAGAAAAGAATGCGTTCCTAGTACCTAACATGGTCCTGCTGCACAGTAACTGTTCACTTAATACTAGGCATTGCTGCCATTATTTTATCCTTGCATTGCCTAAACAGTGTAAACAAGTAAAGGTGAATGACAAATTAGGAAAGATATTCATAAAAGACATGCTAGGCAAAGATTAATATATCTGTAGTCAAGAGGATACAATGGAGCTTGGAAAAATAAGATTTTTTAGAGATAAGCTGCTTCTCCAGCTTTCTCATGCTGAGAGCATAAACTGAGAGCATAAACTCACACCTTCCTCCTCTCCTCAGCTCCAGAGAGTGGACCTAGCATATCTGTCAGAAAAGTAGCACATCTGTCTGCAAAGAACATGCAGATTGTGGGAGTAATTGATTAACTGTCCATTTGAGTGGGAACTCCCAGCTGAATTGAGTCAGCATGGTTCCGGGTGTTGAAGACCCACTTAAGAAGGCTTGTTGTCAGAATGGTATAAAAGGAGAATGGGCAGGAAGGCGTTCATGCTGATTTTCCTTGGGAGAGCTTTGCTGCGGCTGATTTTCTTCAGAGGAGCTTTGGCTGTTTTCTTTGGAGGAGCTCCAGTCCTCACCATTGCCAAGGATGGCTGCGGTCCTCTCCGGAGGAGCTCTGGTCTTTGCTTTTGCCTTGAGCAACATCTCTTGGCTTTCCACGCAGATTCTTCAGCGTTCAGCACTGGCCTCTAGGCCTGCCAGGGTGGACTATCCATCCCGCAGCACTGGCCCTTGGGCTTTCTCTAGCAGCCCCTTCAGCTTTCCATTGAAGATTCCTCAACCTGCTGATACGAACTCATATGGGACATCCAGGCCTTCAGCTGGATTCTTCAGATCTGGAGCTCGCAGATAGATCTCTTGCACTCTGCTATATTGTCAGCTAATCTTGTAAATTTCTGTGTCTGTATTAAATCTGTTTCTCTTGCAAACACTGACTACTGCACACAGACGCTGACCCAGGTAATTTTATTGTCCTTGTATTTCTCCCCTTGCTTTTCCCTGCAGTCAAAGCCCTTGTACACCAGGAGTTGGAAGATTGAAGCGACAAGAGGCCTCCCTGTCTTCTTCAATTCTAGCTTTGAATAAACATTTTTCTCCTTCCACCAAAATAAATTGTCTCTCACATTCTGGGAGAGCAATGGGCTGTATAGACTTTAATCTGCAGTAACATGACAAAGAGAAAGAGAAGTATTCTATTTTTAAAAAGCCACAGAAATGAGAAGAAAACACCGACATGCTCTAATACTATAACCTCTCTAATAAAAAATAAAAAGGTATCAATGTATGCTTGCATACACAGCATGTTTCTTCAAATGGCACTTTTGTTTAAATTCAGAATTGACAGAAATGCTTGGAAATAGGCATTTAGTTTTATTATTAGTTTTAGACACTTAGTAAAACTCTTTAATCTATCAAATCCACTTACTGAAATGTGTGCTAAGGAAAGGTCATGGTTGTGCTCAAATACATTCCTGTCAATACTTCTCACGGCATTCCAGATGACAGGGCCCTGTCCCCCAAAATAAAGTACATAATTTAAATATAGAGTAAAAGAATATTTAATGGCATACAAAGATTATTAAGTGAACAAAACAAGTTGTCAAAAGACACCATTTTTGAAAAGTAAAAATAAAATGGGGGAATGTGCCGCATATGTAAACAGACTTTCTCAGGCTATTTTGTGCTGCTGTAAGGAAACACAGGAGGCCAGGTACTTTCTGAAGACATTTACTTGGCTTACAGTTTCGATGGGCAGAGGACCCAAAAAGCATGGCACCAGCATGCAGGCAACAGGGCGGAGAAAGAGAAAGGGAACTAGCCACGTGGAGAAGGGGAGGAACGTGGGATAGCCCCCGACCCTCTTATAACTGGCTCATACCTGAACTAACTCACTCCAAGAGACCAACATTAACTCCTCCCAAATGCATGGCCCTGTAACCTATTGACCTTTTCATAGGCCTTACCTCTTAACGTCCCATCACACCTTACCACTCCCACATGGTGAACCCAGCTTGAAATATATGGACCTTTAGGCGATGTATTCAAGCCACATTGAAACCACAACTCTAGCTTTGCCTATCAGTGTTAGGATCACAGAGAGCTGTTTATTTCTTTTATCCATATTTTCTAAATTCTTCACTACAAACAAATATTGATTTAGTAGCAATAAATAAGGTGATATAATATTCTTTTAATAGAGCCATTGTAAAAGTATGTTTATGTCACATTCTCAATTTATTTGAAATTCAATTTCCTTTATTACACATATAGTATAACTCATTGTAAAAAATTAGAATGTATGGAGAAACAAGAAATAAAAGTTCCGCATGAATTATCACCCAGATTTACAATATTTTCCATAAAATAAATATTTTTCAATAAAAATAGATTAACAATATACATAACATTTTGTCACCTATTTTTGCATTAGATTCACCCATCTCATCATTTCCGACTTGCATAATTTTTCTGACTTCTCCAACCCATCCAGTACTGAGAGCCTCCCAAGTTGTCCTCAGGTTTGCTCTGACCCAGCCTGGGGCACACACAGACTTGGCTTTGTGTTGGCCCTTGAGACTTTCTTAGAATAAATCCTCAAAGCGGGGTTCATACTTCTCTTTTGGTTCTTTCCAAGACCTCTTAGCTGGATAAAAAGAAATTCAGTAAAGCAATTAAAATTTGAGTAAGGAAATTAAAAACAAATGGCAGCAAACCAAAATTGGACCCTTCTCTGGCAGGAATGCCTTCCAACTTCTCCTGGTGGAAACTGGGGTAAAGGCTGTGCTCCTGGAACTCTGGAGAGCTGTGACTCTGGGCGGAAATCCTTACAACCATGATCTCTCTGCACTTCAGTCACCAGGTCTCATGGTCACAATTTGTCTTCACCTAGAATTGCTCTGTGTCAGAAATAGGAAATGCAGAGATTCTAGTCTTGTTATTACTATTCTCTGAGCACTTCATGAATCCACCTAAGTGCTCTTTGGCCTCCTGGTAATCTCTGGGACTTTTATCCAGCCATTCCTGCACTTTCTCTGTCCTCAGCCTTCTCAATGCCTTCACTGATCATTGTCAGATTTGTGCTTCCTCAAGGCCACTGATCACCTTTCACCCTGATATTTTCTCATCACCTACCAAGAAAAATGGAGAAATCACATGACCATGGTAAAGGATGCCACTTTTAAAGCATGTTCTACAATATGAGAAGGGCCTTTTCATCACTTAGGTGGGTTGAGCAGTCTCATTTCTGTTAATAATTTCTCCAACCCTGTGCCTTCTGGAAGGCTCCACTCCTCTCATTTTTCCACAAGATGTCTTGCTCCAAATTTTTAGAGAAAATCCTAGACTCGGGCATGCTCTCTTGACTTATACCCACTGCACACCCTCTGCCCCCTTGTCCTTCAGCATTAAAGGATTATGTGTCCCACTCAAAACTAAGCCTGTGCCTTAGATATATTGCCACTCACTCACCCAGAGCCTATTTCTGAAAGTTTCCATTACCATTTCAGGTTTGTTTGCCTTCTTTGTCTCAGCAGGGTCCTCGTCCTTAACCCTGAAGTATTTCTAAGGTCACTGGTTCTGTCAATATTTCTACATTAACTCAATATCTTGCCTCGTATTTTCATCCAAATTTCTCGTATGAGAAGATTTTCCTTCCTATTTCGTGTTTTGTACCTCCACACTCAATGACTTTTGGCTTCAATCCCCATCATTTCTTTGAAACTTTTAAGCTAAATTCCCCACTGGTCAAAAAGAGGACTTTTTAAAGATCTTATTCATATGACAGCACATTCAATTGTGCCCTTCTTTCTTTCTTCAATTTTGTATTATGAAATGTTTCCAACCTACAGAAAAGCTAGAAGAATAACACAGTGTCACCTACCTGGCCACCACCAAGATTTACCATTGTTAATATTTGGTCTCTACCTAGTAGTTGACCATGTGTACATTTTAAAGGCAGTTGTAGACATCCTAACCCCTCACTCCAAAATATATATCTCTGAACAATGAGGACATATAGGATCATATATCTCCTAACAATGCAGACACACCCTACAGAGTGATAATGCAACTTCATGCATAAGTAGCCATCAATCTTTAATGTCATCTGATACCAAGTCCACATCAAATTCCTCTAATGGTCTCCACAATGTGTTCTATAACTATTTTCTTTCCAAACCAGCACCTAACCTTTGTTCTAACACCAAATTTGGAGTCTGTGTTTCTTTATTCTTTTGTAGTCTAGAAGAGCCCCTACTTTCCCCCTTTGTTTTTTCTTTAATGACACTGAAAGAAAGGAGTTTGTGAGTCTGGGTCAACTGTCTTCTAGGAGTTCCTACATTCTAACTGTTCCCTTATCATGTGGCTTAGATTAACAGACTTCTAGAGCTACAAACTAAGCTGAACATTTTGAGCATTGATATCTCTTTCAAGATGTCTACTTCAAGGCATATTTACTCACCTGTTCCATTTTAACAGTGCCATTTTTGATCATTTCATTAAAAGCATGTACAACAGATCTTGGTGTTTTACAGGTATGTTTTCCTTTGCAGTGGTAAAGTGACCCATGAAATAATACTTTACATAAAAGTAACATCTTACTTTATCTCTTGATCATCTCTGCCTGAATCATTTATTACTCTGGGGATTTAAACATTGTTTCTCACTTCCGTTGTTTCTTCTACATTTTTGAGATAATGTTTTGTTAAATTTCTTATACCTTTCTGGCCATTCTTTTTCTCATCTCTTCCTCTGATCACACCTCAGTATGCTGTCCTCTCATGTCATCCCTTCTCCCTAAGGAGTGTTATTCATGCTCCATGTCAATTAACCTCAGTACTACAATAACTTTTATGCCTACATTTGCAGTTCACATATTTTATTAGAACTTCAGAATCATATAGCCATCTGCCTGCCCAATATTTCCATCTTCAGGTGTACTCTGGGTACTGACACCATGTACATGGTAGAACTCATTCTCTTATCCTGTAAAACTGCTCCTTGGATGGTAGCATTGTCCAAGCAGATATCGCACTGCCAACCTGCTAGTTGTCTTGATTTCTCCCTTTTGCTTCCACATCAAGCAGCCAGTCTTACTTGCTGCACGTGTCTGGGTGAGCATCCTTCTACATCCCACCACCTCTCACCCTTTTCCAGGACCTCCTCCCCTCTCTTCCAGAGCACAGCAGATCTGCTTTATCCTCTGCTTCTGCCATACTCCTGAAAACCAATGGAAGCACAGCTGTTACAGTGAAACTTTTATAGTTGTCTAAAATCTGCATTGCTTAAAGTGTTGAATTTGCTTTTTATTATCACTATTATCTAATTAATAAAACTGATCTAGATATCACGTATGTGCTGATGTGTATGACTGAAGTCTTAGGTAGCGGTGTAAAGTGAAAAGCGAGGAACTAGGACTGTAGCTCAGTGATAGAGTGCTTGCCTCATCCTTGGCCAGGCCCTGGGTTTGGTTTCCAGCACAATAAAAGGAAGGATGGAAACAAGGAAGGGAGGGAAGAAAGAAAGAAAAAGAAGGGAAGGGAGCGAAAGAAGGATTCACAGATCCTTTTATGAAATGGGCCCTGTGTTGGGTCAGTATAATTACAGAAGAATAAAATGTATGTATCTGGTTAATTAAACAAAAACCAGCATCATGCTATCATGACTAGTTTTTGTTTAGCAAACACTTCCTAACAGAAGAAGAAAACTCTGCATAAATAGTGAATTTAATCACACTCAAGGAGAAAGGATTTTCTACCTGTTTAAGATTGTGATTGGTGGTTCAAACTACCGAAACTTATTGACTGTAACTTAGTTAAGAGGGAAAGATGGATAGAGCAAGACCACAAGAGAAGATAAATTACCATTTTAAATTCCTATTTATGTCACTTGAGTGTGTTTAGATATGGGATAAGAACTCGCTATACCATCCCACCAGAATTAGTATTGTTTACCTGCACAGTAAAACTGTAAGTTATCTTTTGTGTTCTTTAGAGGATAAAAAAGAGGGAGAATGGAAAATTTTTAAATCGAAAATCATGTAACAATTCATGTATAAAATGGTTTATAGATTCATAGATTTACATCACTTAATCAGGTTATCACTTTCATAACAACTACAGAGTTATAAATTTTCCAAATAGAAGTAAAGAAATGGAAAATATCCTATGATCATTGGGAAATAATCAATACATTTATGGCTAAGTTAAAAAAATGGATTGCAAAGAATCATTCTTTACAGAAAGCAAGAAAATAGTAATCAATTTTTATTCTACTGAGTATTAAACGATTTTCCCTAATTAATTTAATGGCGTAAAACAAATAAGAATTTAAGAAGAATTCTCTATGGTACAACCATAGATCACATTCAGCTGTGTTATGTTGACCCTTTAGGGGGTGTTTAAAAAATAATTAAAACAATTCATAGATTCCCCTCACAAAATTGATCTTATGAT